>PVKP010009677.1:0-67362 GCA_004027715.1 Plecturocebus donacophilus
GGTGGCTCATGCCTGTAATCCAGCACTTTGGGAGGCCGAGTTGGGAAGATCACAAGGTAAGGAGTTTGAGACCAGCCTGGCCAATATGGTGAAACTCTGTCTCTACTAAAAATACAAAAATGAGTCAGGCATGGTGGTGGGCACCTGTAATCCCAGCTACTTAGAAAGCTGAGGCAGGATAATTGCTTGAAACTGGTAGGCAGAGGTTGCAATGAGCTGAGATCACACCACTGCACTCCAGCCTGGGACAGAGTGAGACTTTGTCTCAAAAAAATATAAAAAAAGAAATATAAGCTGTGTGGCTGAGTGTGGTGGTTCACGCCTGTAATCACAACACTTTGGGAGGCTGAGGTGGGAGGACTGCTTGAGCTCGGGAGTTTGAGACCAACCTGGGCAACGTGGCAAAACCCTGTCTCTACTAAAAATTAAAAAATTAACTGGCCATGGTGGTGCATGGTTGTGATCCCAGTTATGTGGGAGGCTGAGGTGAGAGGATCTCTTGAGCCTGGGAGGTCGAGGCTGTAGTGAGCCACAATGATACCACTACACTCCAGCCTGGGTGATAGAGACCCTGTCTCTCTCACACACATAAAAGAAATATAAGCAGTGTGATCTAATAATGCTGAGCAAGAGGATAGAGACAAGAGACCAACATTAGATAATATTTTATCAACAGGGTACAATCTGGTAGGATACTAGTCAGGGCAGGTACTATCCTTTCTTATGCAGGGTGCCTAGTCATCTTAAAAATGGGTGCAGAAAATCTGCTGGGGTGGAGTAGGTAAGCTGATGGGAGTGAAGGAAGTAGGGAACCTGGAGGCCCTTTCTTCATGGGTTCTTAATTTCGATGTTCATCGTTGATTCCCACAGTTGCAGGAAAGCAGGTATCTAAGTAAAATTGGTGCACCTGGTGACCAAACAGCCTCTGAATATTCAGTCCTCTTTCATTTGGCCACTTGACTTCCAAGTAGGGAGTACAAAGGCTTTGGGAAGAGAACAGTGAGGCCAAGTGTGGTGGCTCGTACCTATTATCCCAGCACTTTGGAAGGCTGAGATGGGAGGATTGCTTCAGCCCAGGAGTTTGAGACCTGCCTGGGCAACATAGCAAGACCCTGTCTTTACAAAAAAATTAAAAATTAGCCAAGTATGGTGGTGTGCATCAGCTACTTGGAGGCTGAGGTGGGAGGACTGCTTGAGTCCAGGAGGTCAAGGCTGCAGTGAACTGTGATTGTGCCACTGTACTCCAGCTTGGGCAACAGAGCAAGACCCTGTCTCGGGGGGAAAACCCAAAAAACATAAAGAAGATGGGGAAAGAAGAATGCATTAGGCTGGCAAGGTAAGTGATGAAAGCCTACTGGGATTCAAGCATCCTGAGTGCATGATTTTCTAAATCCATACTCTAGACCTGCTGCTCAAAATGGCTTGACTTGCACTGGAATTATTTTAGCTATAAAAGTAAGCTAAATCAGAGCAGATACAAAACCACTTTCCTTTTTTTTTTTTGAGACAAGAGTTTCACTCTTGTTGTCCAGGCTGGAGTGCAGTGATGTAATCTTAGCTCACTACAACCTTCTCCTCCCCGGTTCAAGCGATTCTCCTCTGGCTTCCCAAGTAGCTGAGATTACAGGCACCTTACACCACACCTGGCTAATTTCTTTTTCTTTTTTCTTTTCTTTTCTTTTTTTTTTTTTTTGGTATTTTTAGTAGAAATAGAGTTTCATCATGTTGGCCAGGCTGGTCCTGAACTCCTGACCTCAGGTGATCCACCTGCCTCGGCCTCCCAAAGTGCTGGGATTACAGGTGTGAGCCACTGCACCTGGCCTCAAAACCACTTTTCTGAGAGATCCACATCCCTAAAAGGTGCCCATAAACAAGTACCTAGAAATCTAGACCTTGTCACAGTCTCCTCACAGAAGCCTGATAGCTATTTCCCTCTAGGTTTATTCCTGAAGGCATGCTCACCTAGATTTCCCAGTACCCCACCCAGGGAAAAGGGATACCATTTACCATTCTGTTGTCTCTGGTGCTGCCTCCCTCCCACACAAAGCCCTCCAGCTGAGTGTTTGCTTTGCAGGCTGCAGCGCGGAGTAATACATTTATTTTGGGACATTAACACCATGGGTGGGATGCACATCGAAGATTATAGTAATAAATGATGCTTTGGTACTACTCTCTCTCCCCCATTCCCTATCACCTAGTATGGGATGAAGGCACAGCTTTAAGCTGTGTGCAGAGCACCACAAATAACCACTCATTAAACTGTGGCAGCCCATGGAGGCGGGGGGGGCGGTGGGGGAGGGCACTGGGGCTGTTGACTCACTGCATATCATGAGCTGGCATGGCCAAGAAATTCTGCCTCTGACTCCAGTTGCGGGTACTTCTATTCCAGGAAACGGGGGTGGGATGGCTAAGAGGGGAGGATCAGAAAAGGGGGCTTGGGAGCTAGAGCTGTTTAGGTTCTATTTCTGTCTTAGGATGCATCTGAGATACAGGGCATTGGAGAAGTAGTCTATATATTAAGAGAGGAATGTGTGTATATAGAACCTGGAGCAAGGATTCCTAGTTCTTTTTCTGTTATTAACTTGAGGGTGACCTTGAGCAAGTCTTTCTGAAGCTGTTTGAGGACTGCAGCTGGTTGCTGCACTGAAAGAATTGAAACAGTTCCAACAGTGCTCCAAAAACAGCAGTCTAGGGTCTTCCAGGAGCACTAGAGGATCCCAGAGGCCTCTATAAGGTTTTTTTTTTAGCAGTTACCTTCATTTAACACTAGAGGAGAATATGTCAGAAGGGATAGAAGGGTCCCAGGGGTGGAGTAGGAGGGTGCAAGCCTCTTTGTTACCACTTAGAAGCAGATCCACTAACTCCTGTCCCCCTTCACTTCCTGCACCTCTAGAACAAACAGGGAGCTTATGAAGCCTAGGATTTATGTCAATACAAAGGTAAGGAAAGAGATTTTTAAAGGCTAGTGTTTAGGATTTTTAGGATTCAGTCTCTTTTTAAGTTTTTCTGCCTTGGACTGTAGGACAGGATTCTGAGTTCCTATGTCTATTTATCTAAACTAATTCTGGCAGTATCAAAATGTGTTTATAATGTTTTTATTTGCACAGCATCCAAGCTATGTCATGCAAATGCAGGTATAGGTGGTCTAGGTACGGAGAGGTGACCCTTATTTCTGTTTGTTGCTGCTGGTAACAGCCTGTGTGATCTCTCTTTAAAGAGCCCAGTGGGCTGAGGAATATGGGGAAATCTGGGTATTTGATCCTTTCCAAGGTTCTAACTCACTGCTTGGAGCAGAAGGGGTAACACTATCTTCCCTTTTCTGGTGACAATGGTTGCTGTGGCAACGCTATTAAAGATGAAAGCCACAAAAGAAGGAAGAAACACAGCCCAAGAAGGGAGCAAGGAGGGTTGAGCCTAGAGTCGTGGGGTATCTGCTCCCCAATAGTGGCAGCAGAGAAACAGCACCACACTTGCTACCTTTTTGACTGTCTAGGTGCTTGCCACCACAATATTATCTTTTTTTTTTTTTTGACAGAGTCTGGCTCTGTTGCCCAGGCTGGAGTGCAGTGGCGTGATCTTGGCTCACTGCACCATCTACCTCCTGGGTTCAAGCAATTCTCCTGCCTCATTCTCCTAAATAGCTGGGATTACAGGTGCCCCCCACGATGCTCAGATAATTTTTGTATTTTTAGTAGAGAAAGCGGTTCACCACGTTGGCCAGGCTGGTCTCGAACTCCTGACCTCAGATTATCTGCCCGCCTCAGCCTCCCAAAGTGCTGGGATTACAGGCGTCAGCCACCATGCCCAGTCGACAATACTATCTTGTGAGGCAAGGAATAGACTTACACAATCATTTTCATGATACAAAAGTGGACTCAATCCAGGAGATATAGTTTGTTTACTCCTGAGCATTAATCTCCTTCTCCCTGTGGTGTATAACTTAAAAAAAGAGATATCTCAGGGTTCCCAGAGGTTTACAGCCATTCTCAGCACTTTTGGGGAGACATTGGGAAGACAGATTGTGATTTCTAGGGTTTGTTTAGAGGGGGAAAAAGAGCATTTATGAAACTCCTATGACAGCAGAATAAGCCTCCAGGGCCCTTCGAGCAATCCCAGGTATTCTCTTCCTCTTTCAGTTCCACTTAGAGAAGATCTACTTTGTGGCAACTCACTCTGATTCTAGTATTTTAACCCTGCGGTAACTCAGCATCTTGACCTAAACCTATTGTTATATTCAACCCCAGGTGATACTACTTTGGAATAATAACTATTTATTACAATATGTGCTAGGTATTTTATATACATTTTCTCTAGCTCCTTTTATCTTTTTTATTTTTTTAATTTGAGACGGAGTTTTGCTCTTGTTGCCCAGGCTGGAGTGCAATGGCACAATTCTGCTCACTGCAAGTTCTGCCTCCTGGGCTCAAGTGATTCTCCTGCCTCAGCCTCCCAAGTAGCTGGGATTATAGGCATGCACTACCACACCTGGCTAATTTTGTATTTTTAGTAGAGACAGGGTTTTACTATGTTGGTCAGGCTGGTCTTGAGCTCCTGACCTCAAGTGATCCACCCACCTTAGCCTCCCAAAGTGCTGGGATTACAGGCATGAGCCACTGTGCCCTGCCCTTTTACCTTTCAAGATAGATATTATCTCTCTTCTGCAGATGAGAGATCTGAGCACAGCAAAGCTAAGTAATTTACCCAATGTCACACAGCTAGGAATGGCAGAGCTGATATTTGAACAGATAGTCAATGCAGATCCAGGGTATAAACCCAGATCTGACTGACTCCGTCTAGTATGCCACATTGATGCTCCTAGGAATTTGAAACCTAAGAGAATTTTATTTTTTTCTTTTATCCTCATCCTCCATGTGATGGTAAGGCCTAAGCAAATTTTAATTCACATAAATATCCATTGAGTACCTACTATTACAAAACATGGGTTTTAGTTATTGTAGGCTAGACACAAATGGAAAACAGGGATCTTGCTTCAAAGGAAATAAAGTCTAGCAGGGCGCTGAGGGTAGGGAAGGGGAGATGAGACATATTACCGATACTAAGACATACCACCTGTACTTGTAGTACAGGTACTTCTCATGAAGCATATTTCATATTACCTGTACTTGTACAGGTAATATGTCTTACCTGTTACTTGTACTTATAGTACAGATAACATGAAATATACTTCATGAGAAGGTCTTTCCTTCATTCTCAGCTCTTTTTCAGGCACATGTGTTAAAGTAAAGGAAAGCAATGACCTGGCTTCTGAATCCCTTTTCCATAACTTCTGAACTGACTACAGAATGGAGGCCCTCAACTGACTGAAAACAAATTTGATTTCAGAAGTTTAGATGAGATTGTAAATAAAGCAGACAGTTTCCTTCATTTATTTAAAAAATACTTAGTGTCACTCATGTGTAAAGGATCAATAGGAATTAATGACATAAAAAGGTGGCAGGGATAAGGGAATCATATGCCAAGGTCCTGAGGTGGGAGGGAACATAGTATGTTCTAGAGATGAGGTTATTGAGGTAATCAGAGGCTGCGTAATGTAGAGCCTTTTAGGCTGTGTTAAGGATTAGGGCCTGGGTGTGGTGGCTTACACCTGTAATCCCAGCACTTTGGGTGACCAAGGCAGGTGTACTGCCTGAGCCCAGGAGTTTGAGACCAGCCTGGGCAACATGGCAAAACCCAATCTCTACAAAAGATCCAAATATTAGCTAGGTGTAGTGGTGTGTGCCCGTGGTCCCAGATACTCAGGAAGCTGAGGTGGTGGGGGGATTGATTGAGCTAAGTAGGCCAAGGTTGCAGTGAGCTGAGATTGTACTACTGCATTCCAGCCCTGGAAACAGAGCAAGACCCTGTCTCAAAAAATAATAAAGGGCTGGAGACAGTGGCTCATGCCTATAATCCTAGCACTTTGGGAGGCCTAGGCGGGCAGATCACTAGAGGTCAGGAATTCGAGACCAGCCTGTCCAATATGGTGAAACCTCATCTCTACTTAAAATACAAAAATTAGCCGGGTGTGGTAGTGGATGCCTGTAATCCCAGCTACTCGAGAGGCTGAGGCAGGAGAATTGCTTGAATCCTGGAGGTGGAGGTTGCAGCAAGCCGAGATTATGCTACTGCACTCCAGCCTGGGCAACAAGAGCAAGATTATGCTGCTGCACTCCAGCCTGGGCAACAGGAGTGAAACTCCATCCCAAAAAAAAAAAATTGGTATTCCTCAATATTGACAATTCCTATTTTCCTAGACCTACTTCTTTCTTCTCTAATGGTAGTTGGAAAAGAAATTCAGCTTGAGGAAGGCTTTATTTATTTTTTAACTGACATCCTTAAGTCATATATTTATTTACTTCTTAGAGAGGAAAGCTTTATATGTAAGAGTATAGGGAACTGATTGTCAAGATTCCTGAGGAGGAGAAGGGCGACGGGATCTAGCACTCAGATGGCAGGACAAGACATCATAATGCTGACAAATGCTCTGGGAGGAAGTGGACAGGGCAGTTTTGTGGTGCTTCTCTTTCCTGGAAGTGGAAGGAAATGAAAAGGGTAGATACTCCTGGGGAAAGTATTAGGGAAAGGGGGAATGTTATGTCATGTTCCTCTCTGCAATCTCAAAGCCTAAAGACGAAAGGACCCTTAAGCCAATAAGATTCTCTTTTCCCTTCTTCCCCATGGGAAGGGAGAATTCGCAACCTTGAGCTGCAGAGGAAACAAAAGAGTACTCATGGGGAATTGACAGCATCACCAAGATGATGGAATGGAACATTGGTACACATCAGACTCAGAGGCAAGGAGAAAAGAAATATAGAAAGGTAGGCAAGGAAAGAAACTAGAACCCTCCGGGGAGAATAAATTAAGGAAAAGAATTGATGGGCCTCACAGTTGCTAATTAGTGTTTGGTATCTATTGAGAAGTGAGAAACATTTAGTCCCAGCTTGTGGGGTGCAGGTGGCTCACGCCTGTAATCCCAGCACTTTGGGAGGCTGAGGCTGGAGTATTGCTTGAGTGAGAATATGTTTAAAAAAAACAACCACCAAAAATCCCATTTAGTGGGATTTGTGGGCAGTGAGGCTTCACTGAACCAACCTCCAAGCTCACTAGAAACTTGGAATAACAGGCTTGAATGACAGTGACGGAGTCACTTGAAATGGAAGCCAGTAGGATGATCCTACACATGGAATTCTCAGACTCTGAAGGGCTGGGTTGTGGCTCTGTGAGTAAAGAACACATATGTAAACTATGGCTGTCCTCCAGGAGTCAGCCTCATGTGTCAGGAGACCCACTGAGAAATATTAAGATGAAAACTGGAATCAGCGTGGTTAGACCAATGAGCAGAGCAGAAATCTGAGTGATAGGCATGGTCTGGGATCAGGTTGTCAAATATTAATAACATGTAAAATTGCTCCATAATGGCAGGACTGAACCCGGTTCCCCAAGTTCCTTGTGGAGTATATGTGAAGATAGTGTTGTACACGCATGCACATACACACCCATCCATGCCCATGTATTTGATTGGACGTGGAGAAAGAGCGTAGCATAATAATCAAGAGCATGGACTCTAGAGCCAGACTGCCTGGGTTCAAATCCTAGCTTTGTGGCTTGTTTGGTCTATGACTTTGGGCAAGATAACCTCTCAACTTCAGTTTCTTTCTCTGTGGAATAGAAATAATAATTATACCCTATTTTATAGGTCTGCTATAATCATTCAATGTGTTAGTGTTTGTAAAGTGCCTAGAAAAGTAGCTGGCACATAGTGTATTATACATGATTGCTCACATATATAAAATAAAATAAGGTGACATTCTGAAATCCTTGCTTTCTTCCAGTTCCCCTAGATGGGTCCTATAAGAAGAAGGAAGGATTTGCTAAACCATTTCATTGTTGTTGTTTCTGGTCAGAAAAGCTCAGTATTGAAAGGAACAGAAGCCTAGGTACGGTGGCTCACTCGGGCAATCCCAGCATTTTGGGAGGCCAAGGCGAGTGGATCACCTGAGGTCAGGAATTTGAGACCAACCTGGCTAACATCGTGAAACCTTCCCTCTACTAAAAATACAAAAATTAACTGGGAGTGGTGGCACGTGCCTGTAGTCCTAGCTACTCGGGAGGCTGAGGCAAGAGAATCACTTGAACTCTGGAGGTGGAGGTTGCAGTGAACTGAGATTGCACCATTGCACTCCAGCCTGCATGACAAGAGCAAAACTCCATCTAAAAAAAAAAAAGAGTAGAGGAGCACCTGAGAGGATCCATACCTGGCTAGAATGAGGAGCCGAAAATTGCTGACCTGTTACAGTTCTTGCAGTTTGGCCTCACTCCTCTGGAGGCATGAGTTTTTGTAAGAAACAGTAGAGTATGTGGTTCCTAGTTCACTCAGAGTGGACCTCCATGCCTCTTTCGTTTATGTGAAGTATGGTTAGTCTCTATGGCTTGCAGATGCATATACCAGAGGACCTTAATTCATCTAAAATTGCTGTGATTCTGGAAGATAAACAAGAGGATTGAGGCAGAGGCCAGGGACTAATAAAGGACTGAGCACCATATAGAGGGTGGGAGCGGGCAACTTGTGATCTAACTGCCCCCACCCCTAACCTCAGCAAATCACAAATAACTAAATCCGGAAGAGTGTCTAGAGTGGCTATTTTGAGAACTGGCTAGAGAGAAAGGAGGAAGAGGGGCAGGAGATAAAAGCCCCTGTACCCTTTTCAGCAGAAAGTGAGAGGGAGATTTCAAGGGGCATTGTGAGGAATAGGAGTTTTCTTCTCCTTACAGCATCCTTTTCTGGTTTTCCAAGTGGAGACCCCCATTTTTAGATTATTATCTCTCATAAATTTAACCTAAATGGAGCTGGAAACCCCGGGGGTGGGGGAACCAGATGGCAGCTGAGCCACTGCTCCATTCCAGCGCCAGTGATCTCAGGAGGAGATGGGGAGGGGAAGCAGCTGGCAGGACAGAGGGAAAGTGGCAGCCTGTGTGGTTTAGTCTTGACACATATTCCTGCTTAGGATTCTCAAGGTCCGCTGATATAAGAAGGAACATAGAGGAAACAGCCACCTGAGGGAAGATATTTAGAATCAGTGTCCAGATTTTCCTTCAGAGAGGAGGGGTTGGGGTGAGAGAAAAGATCTGATGGATTAAGGGAATAGTCTTAGAGTCAGACAGAGGGATAATGGCTAAATCGTGGATCAGAGTCTGAGATTTACTGGCAAAAGAGCATAGGATTTGAAGTCAAATTATGAGACTATAGAATTTGCCTCTTAACCTATGACCCTCTCATCTGGACAGTTGCTGTTATCATATCAACTACACACTCCATCCAGGTCATACTTTTTTTTTTTTTTGAGACAGAGTCTCACGCTGTCACCCAGGCTGGAGTGCAGTGGTGCAATCTCAGCTCACTTCAACCTCTGCCTCCCCAGTTCAAGCAATTCTCCTGCCTCAGACTCCCCAGTAGCTGGGATTACAGTTGCCCACCACCATGCCCAGCTAATTTTGTGTTTTGGGTAGAGACAGGGTTTCGCCATCTTGACCAGGCTGGTCTTGAACTCCTGACCTCAAATGATCAGCCCGCCTCGGCCTCTCAAAGTGCTGGGATTATAGGCGTGAGCCACAGTGCCTGGCCAGGTGATACTTTTGCAGTGTGGACAAACCTCTTGTGATGACAGTATTCCTGTGGAAAGTGTCATCTCAGTAACTACTAGAACATTTTATCAATTATGTAGAAAATTAAGAAAAACATTTGACCACAGAGAGATTATGGGGAGAGGAAGAGTAACAATTGGACCAGTCTCCTAAGTCTCAGGAACAGTCCTTCCTCACATGGAATCTTTCTTTTGGTCAAAGGGGAACAAGCAGGAATTCCATAGGGTTTCAAGAACACCTTTATGTATGTTCTTCCAGATTTTTAGATGAAAATGTATATGGGCCTGGCACGGTGGCTCATTCCTGTAATCCCAGCTCTTTGGGAGGCAAAGACAGGAGGATTGCTTGAGTCCAGCAGTTTGAAACCAGCCTGGGAAGCATAGCAATACTCAGTCTCTACGAAAAATATAAAAACTAGCCAGGTGTAGTGGTGTGCCTGTAGTCCCAACTACTTGTGAGGCTGAAGTGAGAGGATCGCTGGAACCTGAGAGATTGAAGCTGCAGTGAGCCATGATTGTGCCACTGCACTCCAGGCGTGGTGACAGAGCAAGACCTTATCTCTTAAAAAAAAAAAAAGGGAAATGTATATATGTACATAGACAAACACATATTTATCTTACACAAAATTTGGACCATATAATTTATAACCTAGTTTGAAAAACTTCCCCACGTCAAGTACAATATTGCATTAGCATTTTTAATAATTTTTGTTCTAAATGATTTTCTCCCTATTTCCTCCTAATGTTTTATTGGAACCATTTACTAAAATTGAAAGAATAGTTCAAGCCAGGTACAGTGGCATTACACCTATTATCTCAGCTATTTAGGAGGCTGAGGAGGAAGAATTGCTTGAGTCCACCAGTCTGAGACCGGCCTGGGCAGTATAGTGAGACCCTATCTCAAACAAATAATTAGAGTTAATAAATGAATTCAGAAAAGTTGTTGGATACAAGATCAATATATAAAAATTAGTGATGTCTCCAAACACTGTCAATGAAAACTCCAAAAAAGGAAATTAAAGCAATTCCTTAAGGAAAGAAAAAGTAGTTTAATACATGTCCATACGTCTTCCACTTAGATTCAGTAATTGTTAGCATATTAGCATATTTGTGTCAGCATGTGACAATATTTGGTCTTATGGAGACAGTACAGCCTGTTGGTTAGGGGTATGGAGTCGGTCTACCTGGGTGCCAAAACCAGGTCCACTGTTTTCTATTGTGTGATTTGACTTGGGCAAGTTCCTTAACATCTCTCTAAGCCTGTTTTCCTCAAATATAAAATAGGGTGCCATCTTCTTAGAGATTTCAGAGGATTAGATGGGATAATGTTTGGCATATAATAAACAATAAATATTATTTGGGTCCTTCTCTAAAATCACTTAGCCTGGAAAATAGGAACAGTATATTGATTAGTTTCACCGTAAATTCACGGCCATTAACTCCCAGTGTGCCCTTTGTGCTATCTGGTAATCGTGCTGCATCTTCAGGGTCTTGTTGTGTTGCCCAGGCTGGTCTTGGACTCCTGGGCTTAAGTGATCTTCCTGCCTCATCCTATATCTCACCAGTTTACTCGCTCTCTTACTTTCTTAGATAATCCTTTCACTCATTCTCTTCTTTCCTTAAACATTTAACACTTCCTGTGCTTTCTTCACTCTCAGCTGATACCTGTCTTTCTTGTTTCATTGAGACAATGGAAACAATCAGAAGAAAACTTCTATACATTTCTACATCTGCTACCTTTCCTGCATCTATGCCTTCATTCCTATATTGCAGGTAAACTGTCTATATACCTATCTAAGGGCAACCCCTCCACTTATGCACCAGATCTATTTCCTCTTGCCTGTTCAGGACATCACTCTGGTAATTGTCCCCTCTCCTGCATCATCAGGTTTTTTTCTTCCCTACTAAATTATTTCCATCAGCATTTAAAATCTCCCATCTTACCAAACCGTCTCACAATGCCACATTCTTCTCCAACTAATGTCCAATTTCTCTGCTGCCCTTTAAAGAAAACCTCTTTGATAGAGCTCTCTCTACTCAAAAATATATGGGCAGATCCTACTTATTTTAAGTTTTAATACTTCCTATTATCTTCATCACTACCACCCTAGTCCAAGCCCCATCATCTTGCTTGTTTGTACCACTGCAAGATCCTCCGCCCCCAACTTTTCTTTTTCAAGATAGAGTCATGCTCTCTCACTCAGGCTAGAGTGCAGTGGCAGGTTGCTCACTGCAACCTCCACCTCCTGGGTTCAGGGTTCATGCAATTGTCCTCCCTCAGTCTTCTGAGTAGCTGGGATTACAGGCACGCGCCACCAGACCCAGCTAATTTTTGTATTTTTAGTAGAGACAGGGTTTCACCATGTTGGTCAGACTAGTGTTGAACTCCTCACCTTGTGATTCACCCACCTCAGCCTCCCAAAGTGCTGGGATTACAGGCATGAGCCACCGCGCCTAGCTACAAGACCCTCTTAATTGTTTTCCCTGGTTTCTCTCTTGCTTCTCTATTTTCTTTCTTTCCTTAATAAAGATGGGGTCTCGCTATGTTGCCTGGACTGGTCATGAACTCCTGGGCTCAAGTGATCCTCCCACCTCAGCCTCCCAAAGTACTGGGATTATAGGCATGAGCCACCATACCCAGCCAGTCTTTTTTCTACCCATCTGTCAGAACAATCCTTTAAAAATATGACAGACCATTTTTTCCTCTGCCCTAAAACATATAATGCCCTTTTATCAACTTAGAAAAAAATCTAAATTCTTTGCCCTGTTCTAAAGACACATATTCTATCTACCTAACCTCATTTCTTATATTCTCTCCCTTACATAGCTTCAGCCATGATAGTCTCCCTTTGCCTTTCCTCTACCCTAACAATTCTCTCACTCTGTTACTCAGGCTGGAAGTGCAGTGGCACAATCTCAGCTCACTGCAACCTCCGCCTTCCAGGCTCAAGTGATCCTCCCACCCAGCCTCCTGAGTAGCTGGGGCCACAAGTGCATGCCACCATGTTTGGTTAATTTTTGTAGTTTTTGTAGAGATTGGATTTCACTTTGTTACCCAGGCTGGTCTTGAACTCCTGGACCCAAGCAATCCACCCACCTTGGCCTCCCCAAGTGCTGAGATTACAGCCGTGAGCCACTGTAGCTGGCTCATGATGGTTTTTTTTTTTTTTTTTTTTTTTTGCTCTTCCTTGAACATACAGGCACAAACCTGCTTCAGGGACTTTCTACTGGTATTTCAACTGCCCAGAGGATCTTTTCCCAGACACTTACATAGTTTGTTCTTATATATCATTAAAGCCTCTACTCAAATGTCAGTCTTCAGAGACTTGACTACTCTGCTTTATTTTCTTTCATGATATTTTGCTAACTGATGTATTTGTTGAATGAGTGCAGGGACTTTCTTTTGCTCACTGCTGTATGCCCAATGCCTAGAATAATACTTGGCATGTGATTCGGCACTGACATACTTGTTGAATGAATCTTTTGCTTCTTTTTTATCTCTTTAGCATATAGAACAGTGCTGAACACAAGTAAGGTGCTTGATAAGTATTGAAACGGGGTGGAAACAGCATAATCTACAGAACATAAATTGGATTCCATCAGTTTCTTAAAGCAGAACCCTTATATCTGGCAGTCATTCAACAAAGGTTTACGTCTGTAAAATAGGGGGTAATCCTAAATACTCCACTAAGCTGTTCTAAGAATTAGATGACAAAATCTTTATGAAATTGCCCAGTTTTTGTATTTTGTTAAATATAAAGTACTCAAAATTGTGAAATGAATAAACAGACTCCAAAGGAACCAAGTGCAGAGTGACTCTGTCTGCAGATGAAACAAACTTTGAGACCGATGAATGTCCAGATGAAATAGCTTTATTAATATGATTCTGAGGAAGGGGAATTACTATTTTTTTTTTTTTAAGAGCTAGGGTCTTTCTATGTCTTGCCAGACTGGCCTTGAACTCCTGGGCTCAAGGGATCCTCCCAAGTAGCTGAGACTACAGCTGTATGCTACTGTACCTGACCTTACTATTACGTTTAATTTAACTCTCCATCTGAGCAGGGAACCTAGAAAAAAGCATACATATCACCTGATTAGTCTCACTTCAAATTCATGATCTCCTGCCTTATGAGGGGCCTTAATGTCCCCAGCAACCCTATCACTGTTCCCTCGTCCATTTACTCTCCTACTCTCCTAGATTAGTATTTTATACCTTCTTTTTACCTTCCTTTCTTTAATATCTCTTTCTTCCTCCTCATGGATGATGACTTTGTTATATATTTTACTTCAAAAAATAGAAGCAATTAGGGAGATCTTCCAAATGTTCCCTGTGCTTATACCTGGGCCCCTAAGCTCTGCCTTCCCTCCAGTTCCTCTGGGTATCCTAGTCTGGCTCCTATTCAAGGCCAGCCATCTACTGATACATTAGATCCCCCCCTCCTCTCCAATTCCAGTAATGATCCTCTTTCTCTCCTACAGTTTTTACTTGCCTACTGGATCATTTCCATAAGAATACAAACATTTTGTAATTCTGTCATCTTAAATAGATCTTGTGACCCCCATATCCACCAAATGTTATACTCCTATCCCCTTTTTCGAAATTATGTCTATATTTGCTGCTGCAATTTCTCTCTTCCTTTGCCCTCTTGAGCCCATTACAATCATTCCCTCCTCTTGCTCCCCTCCTTCATGGAAACTTCTCTTATCAGTGCTACCAGTGAGCTCCCCACAGCAAAACTGAATGGTCAATCCAGTTCTCATCTTACTTGGCTTACCTGCAGAATTAGACATGGTCATTCTCTACTTCCTGAAATATTTTCTTCACATAGCTTCTACATTACTGTAATATCTTGGCTTTTCTCCTACCTGGCTCTTCTCCATCATGTTGATTTTTCTTCATTTCTGCAATTCTAATCAGTAGGATGCCTTAGGATTTGATCCTCTTCTCTATCTGAACTGACTTTGTTGGTGATCCCACTCATTATCATGACTTTAAAAGCTATCCATATACCAATAGCTCCCTAATTTATATCTGTAGCCCATGACCTTCTTTTTTAACTCGAATATTCAATTGTTTGTAAAAGCATTTTTCTTGGATAATTAATAGTTATCTCAAACTTGTTAAAAATAGCTTCTTATCCTCCCCCTAAAACGTCCTCTCCATTTTTTCTACATCTCAGGACATGGCAACTCTATTTTTTTCAGATCATCAGGCCAAAATTTGGAAACATCCTTGACCTTTCTGTTTCTCACAATGCCATTTTTTGAATCAACAAATCGTATTGTTCATAACTGGAAAATATACCCAGAATCCAATCATTTACCGTCTTCGCCGCCACCATGCTGATTCAAGCTACCATCGTTTCTTGCTTGGTTTTCTGCAATACCCTCTTAACAGACTTTTCTGCCTCCTTCTCCTTTCCCTTTTATGCATATCAGAGGTCTCCAGTGACTTCTCATCTCACTTGTAGTAACAGTCAAACTCCTTAAAAAGACTTCTAAAGCCCTACATAAGCCGCTTCCAGCCCCCGTTAACTATGTTCTCATCTCCATTAATCTTTCCTCCTTCCTCTCTCCACTCCAGCTACACTGGTCTGCTATTCCGCAAACAGGCTAGTCACACTTCCAACCCAGAGCCCTTGAAAACTCCTGCCAGATATCTATGAGCCTTATTTCCTCATCTCCTTCAGCTCTTTGGTCAAATGCTGCTTTTCAGAGAAGCTTTTCCAGACTACTCTGTGTAAAACTGTATTCCTCCATTTCCACCCCAGTACTTACTACCTCCTTTCCCTCCCTTTTCTCCATAGCACTTATCATCATAGCAGTCATTTTATGTGCTTTATGTATTTGTCTCTGTATACACTGGAATGTAAGCTCCATGAGGGCAGAATCTCTTTGTCTGTTTTGTCCCCTACACTTTCTAGCATCAATAAATCTTTGTTGAATAAATTTTGATGACTTTTCGTCTGGTCTCTGATCTCCAGACTCACTTCTTCAAAAGACTAAGGGAATGCACCTGGTAATAGGAGGGCTTGAGAGTATATAAGAGGTCTAAGGTGATGGCACCTTCAAAATACTTCCATGAATATCTAATATTCTGATATTCTGATTTTTTTCTAGCTTAATACCGAAACATCCCCAGCAACCAACCAGGCAGCTGGCCCAGAGGAAAAAGGTGAGTAGGGTTTGGCTAGGCTGTTTATAGAGCAGGTAACTGTAGAGACATGAAGACAGGTAGAAAGAGTCTGGAATTTCCTAAAGTCAGGCATGAAAGGAATAAGAACATGGATAAGTGAAACAAAGGACTAGGTTAGAACTATAGTACTGTATCTATAGGCTTCCTTCTATTTTTCCTAGTAAGTAAACCTATAATATTTACTCTTTGATTTTAGAAACTGGGTCTGGAGTGTTGGGGGAGAGGGGTACAAGATAAGAAACTTATCAAAAGTCCCAGCATTATCTCCATCAGAAGTTGAGGGAAAGCTGAGGAAAGTGAATGTGCTTTGGGACTTGAACTGTAGGATTTATGAATAAGTGATAAAAGAAGACATTTGTTGTTTGTTTCAAGAGCAGCAGAACTCCTCTCAGTAACTGTAGCTAATTCCCAGCCTATGTACCTTGACTCAAACTTCTAGAGGAGTTATCAGGCATTCGTAGTCCTAGCAAAAATTGGGGGACCCCACCCTACTGTACTGGGGGACTGGAGAAAGGGACTGGAGCAGGTCAGGTTAACTCATTAATGAGTCTCCCAACTATCTGCAGGAAAAGCTGGCAATGCCAAGAAGGCGGAGGAGGAGGAGGAGATTGACATTGATCTGACAGCACCAGAAACAGAGAAGGCTGCCCTTGCTATTCAGGGCAAGTTTCGGCGATTTCAGAAAAGGAAAAAGGATCCCAGCTCCTGAATGGCCAGCCTTGCCCTTCACCTTCACCCTGGCCCCTTCTCTCCCCTTCTTCACAGCCCTGACTCCCATGCATCTTCGTCCCTTGTCCCTCTAGCCTTTCCTTGAGGCAAGTTCAACCCTTACATATTCTTATATCTGGCCCCCTTAAGCCATCACAGAAGTAGAGGCACAAGAGAGGTGGAGAAGATGAAGACTTCAATCAGCAGCTACTTGTCTAAGGGTGGAACAGTTTCTTCTCAGGATAAGGTTCTTTGATCAGTAGCTATGTCTGCCCTGTAGAGTTGAACAAGAGGCTCTGAGGCTGAGGGAGCTCCCCAACCACAATGTGGGAAGGAGGGGCAGGCCTTCAAAGTAGGGTACCTGAGGGTGGGACATATGCACTGTTCGCCTAGTTACAGCATTCACACTTCAGGTAACATTTTTTTTCCCTTTCAGATCCTTCTGCACTAACTCTAACTTCCCCTCCCAGGATCTAAGTCACAGTGGGGACTGGGCCTCCCTTTCTCCCTAGGCAGACCTCAATCAAGCAGCTTACCACATAGTGCATGCTAAGTAGATTAGTTCCAGGGAAGGGAGACTGGAATGGTGGTGTCAAGGAAAAGTCTCCCTCATCTTCTAGTCTAGGACCATAAGGGGCAGAAGCAGAAGAGGTTCCAGGGCCACAGGCAGGGGAATGAGAAGTAGGGTCGATATAGGGAGGAAAGAACAGTGAAGAAGCGGGGCCGGGAGCGGTGGCTCACACCTGTAATCCCAGAACTTTGGGAGGCTGAGGTGGGTGGATCACCTGAGGTGGGGAGTTCGAGACCAGCCTGACCAACATGAAGAAACCCCATCTCTACTAAAAATAAAAAGTTAGCTGGGCGTAGTGGTACATGCCTGTAATCCCAGCTACTCGGGAGGCTGAGGCAGGAGAATTGTTTGAACCCAGGAGGTGGAGGTAGCGGTGAGCCGAGATTGCGCCACTGCACTCCAGCCTGGGCAACAAGAGCAAAACTCCATCTCAAAAAAAAAAAAAAAAAAAAGAAAAGAAAAAAATGAAGGAGGGGGAAATCTCTGAAACATGTTACTGCTGGGAAAAGGGTACTACATGAAGGAATCTTAGGGCTTTGCTAACCTGCCTGACTCTATTTCCCAAGTCTAGCCATCCCCAGAGACCACACAAACCAAGTGACTCCTGTAGTTCCCATTTGCCCCACTGTGGATTGGAGTCACGGCAAAAATGGAATAGCCACTCTGTGATTTTAGCATGTTTAATAATTACGACAATAAACCTTCCCCCCCTTATCCACAAATGGGGTCATTTAACCTCTACTAATGTTTTTTCTTGGAGGAATGTGAATATAAGCCTGAGGGGCCTCAGGGAGTGGGGTGGAACAACTGCATTGATTGTGTGGTGGCACAAGAAACTAACACTGCCTGAGCAATTTTCAGACTGAAGCCA
The DNA here is from genome assembly GCA_004027715.1 of Plecturocebus donacophilus. NCBI lineage: Eukaryota > Metazoa > Chordata > Mammalia > Primates > Pitheciidae > Plecturocebus > Plecturocebus donacophilus. Next base: position 17,988 of record PVKP010009677.1, read on the forward strand.
ACCCTGCCCTCCCCACCCCTACCGACCTTGCCCTCACCTTGATTTGCCGCCCACATTGTCTCTGTGTTGCTGTCACCGCCCCCAGGGTGCACCTGCAAGAATGCTCATCTTCCCTTTCTCCTTCCAGCTGAGAGCGTGCTGGGTACACATCCCTCTGAAAACAGACTTGGTCTTTTTTGCTCCACATTCCCAAATGACCTATCTTAGATTTCCTTCTTGCTTTGTCGTCTTACCACATTCTCCCCTCCCCTCCCTCTGTTTATCAAATGCAAGGGAAGGAAAAGACTCTGCTGGTCACTAGAGAGCACCACTGTCACGCTAAAATTTTAAACCACGAATTACATAAAATGATGGCTTTTAAGTAGCTTACATTGCTGAGAAATTACCTCTATACACTAACACCAGAAGCCAAATACTTAAAGATTGAGCAAAGAATGATCTGTTTTTGCCACTCCCTTCCCTTTTTTATTTTTTTTCCCCTTTTCAATTGTTTTTATTGTGGTAAAACATAAAATTTTCCATCTTAACCATCTTGAAGTACAGCTTAGTGGCATCAAATACATTCAGTAATACTGTGTAACTATCATCACTATCCATCTCTCTTTTCACCTTGTAAAACTGAAACTCTATACACAGCTAACTACAATCACCATATCAAGTCAAAAAAACAAAACTCTACATCTATACCCTTTAGACAATAACTCTCCATCTCCTCTCTTCATAGCCCCTGGCAACCACCATTCTACTTCTTATCTCTGAGTCCCCTTCTTCATATTTAAGACCATTGATGGTGGTCTTTAGTCCCTTCTTGATTTAAGACTGTAGAAGTCAGGCCAGGTGCAATGGTTCACACCTTAATCCCAGCACTTTAGGAGGCTGAGATGGGTGGATCACCTGAGGTCAGGAGTTTATGAGAACAGACTGGCCAAACGTGGTAAAATCCCATCTCTACTAAAAAAATACAAAATTAGCTGGGCATGGTGGCAAATGCCTGTAATCCCAACTACTTGGGAGGCTGAGGCAGGAGAATCGCTTGAACCCAGGAGGCAGAGGTTGCGGTGAGCAGAGATGGCACCACTGCACTCCAGCCTATGTGACGAGAGTGAAACTTCATCTCAAAAAAAAAAAAAGAGTATAGAAGTCAGCTGGAGGCCGGGCATGGTGGCTCACACCTGTAATCCCAGAACTTTGGAAGGCAGAGGCAGGTGGATCACCTGAGGTTGGGAGTTTGAGAACAGCCTGACCAACATGGAGAAACCTCGTCTCTACTAAAAACACAAAATTAGCCAGGTGTGGTGGCTCATGCCTGTAATCCCAGCTACTTGGGAAGTGAGGTAGGAGAATCACTTGAACCTGGGAGGCAGAGGTTGTGGTGAGCCAAGATCACGCTGTTGCACTCCAGCCTGGGCAACAAGAGCGAAACTCCATCTCAAAAAAAAAAAAGGATAACCTCATTGCCACACCTGCTATGTGTCCAGTGCATCTGACAAAGCTGGTGTATTCCCTCTTCCCTTGTTCTGTGGACACAAGATGAGAATTGACTGGTGCTTTACCCGGTCTCCCCCTGTGGGCATTAAGGTAAGGCAGGGGCTTCCTGTTTCTGGTGAATTGAGCTTTTGTGGCTGATGCTAAGGCAATGCTGGAGCTCTTTGCCACCAGCTCCTCTCCTGCAGACTCAGCTGCTTGGGAGTATCTGCTGATTTGGTTTTTGTCACACTGGTCTGGAGCACCGTGCTGAAATTATTTTTCCCTTTACCATCTCTTGCTTTAAAAATGTTATGCTTGTTCTCATGCTCATACTCCTATTTTTAATAAAGGGCATGGTAGCAAAAACATAGTCATTGCTTTGGGAAAGATAGTTCTGACCAGAAAGAGACTTGAACATCTTTTGCTGAACTTCCCTGTAATTCTCAGTGAAGGTTCTGAACATGGTATTCTCTGTGCCAGGCTACTTATTCCTACCATGGGCACTCAAACTGATCCTTTTCTCTCTAGCATGCCTGTAACTCCTCCTCGGGGCCCTGAGCTGAGGTTGAGATCTTGGGGCTCTAGAAACTTCCTTCTCTTCCCTGTCCTTCTGGTACCTACTACTGAAGAACTAATTCTCAAATACTAATCACTGAGGAATTGTTCTTGAGTGCTTTCTTTTGTGGAGCAAAAACTGAGTCTTTGGAGAATTGATGAAAGCCTTTATAAATGGCTTAGCAGAAAATACAGGCATAAGAACAGTCAAGGAAGAAAGCTAAAAATAAAAAACTCATTTTAAAAAATATGCAGCACTTGTGACACCAAATTTTTGAGTTTTATCCTCCAATTAGGCAATTATCCAACTCTGGACACCAACTGGGTGTCCTACAATCCAACTGTGACACTCGCTATCCAGACCTCACACGAATTCCAAGTCTCAAATTGTGACAAACTGGCTGTATATCAGGGGTTCCCCATGCCTCATGGGAATGATCAGGTTCAGCAATTTTCTAGAATGGCTCATACAACTCAGGAAACTGCTTTGCTTACTGTTACTGGTTTATTATAAAGGATGCAACTCAGGAACAACCAAATGCAAGAGATGCATAAAGCAAAGTATGGGTATGAGGAGTGCCTGGGACATCCAGGCCCTCCCTGGTACGCCACCCTCCCAGCACCTCCATGTGTTCAACTAAAGCTCTCTGAATCTCAAGCCCCATTGTTTAAGGTGCTTATGGAGGCATTATTATGTAGGCATTGTTGATTGAATCATTGACCACTGTTGATTAAGTCAATCTCCAGTCCCTCTGCCTTTCCTGAAGGCCTGGTGCGGGGTGGGAGGGCTAAAAGTTCCAAACCTCTCATCACAAGGTTGGTTTCTCTGGCAACCAGGCTTTCATCCTCTGAAGAGTCACCTCCTTAACATAAACACAGGTAAGGTTGAAAGGGGCTTATTACAAATTATAAAAGATGTTCCTCCTCTTAACACTCAATAATTTCTTTAAAAAATTTTTTTAATTAAAAAATTTGTTTCTAGAGATGAGGTCTCACTATGTTGCCCAATCTTCGGTGTAGTGGCTATTCACAGGAGCGATCCTCCCACCTCAGCCTCCTGACAAACTGGGACTACAGGCATGTGCCACTGCACCTGGCTCACTTAGGAAATTCTAAGGGTTTTAGGAGCTCTGTGCTGGGACCTGCTGTGCCAAAACTGGAGGAGGAAAACCAAATATATATTTCTTATTATATCACAATATCAAATCCATGTCACTGATATCTGTTTTGGTGTTTTTTTCCCACTGTGTAGGGGTGGCAGAGCTGGGATTATAGTCCCATCTATACGTGGGAGAGGTCTGGCAATCCAAGCAGGGGATGTACTTGTAAATATGTTCCCGAAATCCAAATAGGAAGATCTTGGTGAAGTTTCAGGCAGCTAAAGGTACAAGGATTCTGCTCCCTGGACAATCCTGCAATTCTAATTTCAGAGACTTGGTGTTGCTGCTGGGTAGGACCCTTCACATTCCTTGATCTTGCCCCAATCTAGAACTAGCTCTTTCCACTTCCATCTCTTCCATCTCCTCCTCTTGCAACTAATCCCTAAAAGGACATTAGGGAGCTGCCCTCCGTGCCCACCTCTTTGCCATTCTCTCCACCCTCTTGCCCTTGCTGAGTTTCCCTTATTTTTGGAACTGTTTGCAGCAGGAGTGGCTCCTGGCAGCTTCCTTGTCCCTGCTGTACTCAGTCCCTGACAACTAGCCCTCACTGGAATCACTCTCCAGTCAGCTGCTGTCTCCCTTCATCATCTTCTCTCCAGATGTAGCTCCTTTGCTGCCTGTGCCTCTGAAAATTGAGGGTGGGGGTCAGGAGGTTTGCTTTTTGTAGTAAAATGGTGCCTTTCTTACTGGTGGTTTGGGTGGCAGCTCTGACTCCAGATCTACAAAGGCAGAGATTCACGGTCCACAGATAAGCAGAAAGTCAGCCTGTTCACTAGGGTGCAGGAAGAGCCTCCTCATTCCCTTGTTGGCCCCTTCCTCCCAGCATCATGCTTCAGTCATCATCATGATCATGATCACCACGGTCACCATCATCATAGGCTTTCCTTTCTAACCAGTCAGCATGAAGCAAGGGGAGCCAGCCACCTCTACTAGATCACTTGACAGGATCCTTACCTGCACATAACTCTTTGTTGGTTCAGGTTACATCAGACTTAGGGTCTTCAGGAATGTTCACCCCCAACTTGAGGTGATTCCCTAGCCTTATGCTACCTACAGAACTTTAATGGCAATGATAATAGCAATATCTAAGATTTGTAAGTTGTTCTGTGTCAGATCCCATTCTAAGCACGTTTACATATATTAACTCATTTAGTTCTTGCTGCTTGATGACATAGATACTATCCCATTTTACAAATGAAGAAACTGAGGCACAGAAATTTTAAATAAGCTGCCCAAAACAAGTGAGTGGTTGAGCTAGAACCAGAACTCAGGCAGTCTCGCTCCAGAATCTGGACCCTTTGTATTACCCTGATATGGGACTAGGTAAGTGAAAGGCAGTAGATTGCTTGTTGAGGATGTTGTCCAGCCTAGCTTATAGGGCAGAACTTCCCTTAGCTGAGCTCAGGCATATCTCCTCGGTCCTTCATAACCTAGACAGGTAAGATGTGTACCTTCTCTGGTCCCTCATCCTTCCAGGGAAGAACCAGATCCTGGCTTTACCCGATGGTCCTAGCAGACTCCTTCCAGAATTGTATCAGTGCCTTGATCTCCTCCTCTAGCTGCTTCTCCTGGTACTCCAGGGAACATGTGACTAGGCTTTCTGGAATTAAAAGTGGTTTGAATGAAACAGATAGAGAAATAGGGCTCAGAACTTGCAAAGTAGGGCCAAAATGCAGGTCTAGAAGCAAAGAAGGCCAAGAAGGTCAACAGACTCCCATTAGTGTATGACAGTGAGTAGGTGTGGATATCCTGAAGCTAAGATAAACTCTCCTCTAACTCATGGGAAGGCCCCAGGCCTCATTTAGGCTTCTAAATCAGTTCTCAAACAGTGGGTGTACTGCCCTCTAGGGGATATTTTGGGAATCTGTGGGGGTGTTTTTTAGGTGTGTGTGTGTGTGTGTGTGTGTGTGTGTGTGTGTGTGTGTGTGTGTGTGTGTGTGTTGATGGTGGTGAAGTTTCCTGGTATTTAGGAGGCAAGGATGCTAGACAATACTGTAAGGACCAGGACAATGCTGCACAAAAAATAATTGTCCCACATCTCACTTGACTGTAAAAGTCCCATTGGAGGCCTGGAGCAGTGGTTCACGCCTGTAATCCCAACGCTCTAAGATGCCAAGGCGGGTAGATCACCTGAGGTCAGGAGTTCAAGACCGGCCTGGCCAATATGGTGAAACCCCATCTCTACTAAAAATACAAAAATTAGCCAGGCGTGGTGGTGGGTGCCTGTAATCTCAGCTACTCGGGAGGCTGAGGCAGGAGAATTGCTTGAACCTGGGAGGTGGAGGTTGCAGTGAGCTGAGATCGCACCACTGCACTCCAGCCTGGGTGACAGAGCGAGACTCTGTCTCAAAAAAAAAAAAAAGTATATGTATATGTATATCTATATATCTATATATGACCCTGACTTGTAGACTGGTGGCACACTCAGCTCCCTTAAATGAGCTAAGCAGGAAAAGAAGATTAGAAGACATTGGGTAACTATGGGGCCTTAGCTTCTCTTCATGAACTGGATATTGTTTAACTCACCTAACCATAATATTGGGTGTACACAGCAGCATTTTTTATTCTGAAACAGGGTCTCACTCTGTTGCCCAAGCTAGAGCACAGTGGTGAGGTCTCAGCTCACTGCCACCTCTGCCTCTTGGGCTCAATTGATCCTCCAAGTTCAGCCTCATGAGTAGCTGGGACTACAGGTGTGCACCACCTCATTCGGCTAATTTTTGTGTTTTTTGTAGAGATGGGGTTTTGCCGTGTTGCCCAGGCTGGTCTCAAACTTCTGGGCTCAAGCCATCCACATGCCTTTGCCTCCCAAAGTGCTGGGATTACAGGCATAAATCACTATACCTGGCCACAAAGCAGCAATTTATCATTAAATGGAAATGGTTGTATGTGATAGTTAATTTTAAGTGTCAACTTGACTGGGCCACAAGGTGCCCAGATATTTGGTTAAACATAATTCCGAGTGTGTCTGTGAGGGTGTTTCTGGATGAGACTAATATTAGAATCAGTAGGCTGAAGCAGATTGTCCTCCCCATTATGGATGAGCTCACCCAATCTACGGAAGGTTTACATAGAACAAAAGGCTGAATGAGAGAAAATTCATTCTCTCTGCTTGATGGTATTTAAACTGAGACACTGGTCCTCTCCTGCCTTTGGACTTGAATTGGAACTTATGCCATTAGCTTGCTGGTAATCAGGCCTGCAGACTGCAGGTTTTGGTACTTCTCTGCAGATCTGGAGAATTCACACCCTCCAAAATCATGTGAGCCAATTTCTTATAATAAGCATGTATCTACATCTATATCGGTTTATATTACAGATGAAGAAGAGATATATGAATGGAACACAGAATGGATACACACTGTGAAAAAAATTAATGTTCCAGGTGAATATCCACCAAAGGCCTCTTTTCCTGGTACCCGCAGTGCTCCTCAATTAGCCCTTGGTCAAAGTGGCCATTTTGGCAGGCATGGAGGCTATGCGTGAGCTCAACAACATAACTTTCCCTTACCAAGGCTGATCTAATTAATGCTACTGCTGAGTGCCTAATATGTCAACAGCAGAAACCAACACTGAGTCCCTGACAGACACTATTTCTCTGAGGGGACCACCTTCCCACTTGATGCTTAATGGTAGGTTAATTACCCTGGACTTTCTCCATCATCAAGGGGGCAGAGGTTTTTTTTTTTTTTTTAGACAGGGTCTTGCTCTGTCACTCAGGCTGGGGTGCAATGGCACAGTCACACAATCACGGATCACTGCAACCTCTGCCTTCTGGGCTGAAGTAATCCTCCCACTTCAGCCTCCCAAGTAGCTGGGATTATAGGCATGAGCCATCACGCTCTGCTGAAAGATACATTCTGAATATGGATTTGCTTTCCTTGTCTACAGTGCTTTTGCCAGGACCACCATTTGTGGGCTCACAAAATGCCTTATCCATAGTCATGGCATTCCCCATAGCATTGTGTCTAAACAAGGAACTTATTTTACAGGCGATGAAGTACAGTAATGAGCTCATGTTCATGGAATTAAGTGATCTTACCACATTTCTCATCACCTGGAAGGGGATGCCTATTTGAAACATGGACTGACTTACTAAAGACTCAAAGCAACACTTGGGAGAAAATACCCTGAAAAACTGGGGATCCATCTTACAAGGTGCAGTATGTGCCTTGAATGAGAGGCCATTATATGGTGGTGTTTTTCCCATAGCCAGAATATATGGGCTCAGGAGTCAGCAAGTAGAAGCGGGAATGGCTCTTCCACTGTTACACTAATAACCCACTCATAGAGTTTTTGTCTCCCAGCAGCTCTGAGCTGGGAAACAAAAGAAGTTTGGAGGACTCAGTCTCCAAAGGAAGATTGTGTTCACCAGTGAACACAGCAATGGTTTCATTGACTTGGAAGACAAGAATGCCACCTGGCTGTTTGGGGCTTTATATGACACTGAATGAAAAAGCCAAACCGAAAGATTGTAATAGTTCCCCATACCCACCTATTTATGGCTTCACTTCTCAAAGTTTCCCACAGCCAACGGTGGTCTGAAAATACTAAGTGGAAAATCCCAGAAATAAACAATTCATGAATTTTAAATAACATACCATTCTGAGTAGCATGATGAAATCTTTGGCTACCGGGGATATAATTATCCTTTGTCCAGCATATCCATACTGTATACATTACCAGTCATTTAGTAGCTGCCTCAGTTATCAAATCAGCTCTCCAAGTGCTTGTGTTCAAGTAACACTTATTTTGCTCAGTAATAGCCCCAAAGTGCAAGAGTGGTGATGTTGGCATACTGTTATAATTGTTTTCTATTATTAGTAGTTATTGATGTTAATCTCTTACTGTGCCTAACTGGTAAATTAAACTTTATCATGGGCCAGATGAGGTGGCTCACACCTATAATCCCAGCACTTTGGGAGGCCAAGGTGGGTGGATCACTTGAGGTCAAGACTTTGAGATCAGCCTGGGAAACATGGTGAAACCCATCTCTACCAAAAATACAAAAATTAACCAGGCATGGTGGCACACACCTATAATCCCAGCTACTTGGGAGGCTGAGGCAGGAGAATCACTTGAATCAGAGAGGCAGAGGTTGCAATGAGCTGAGATCGTGCCACTGCACTCCAGCCTGGGTGACAGAGCGAGACTCCATCTCAAAAAATAAAAAAATTATCATAGGTGTATATGTATAGGAAAAAACACAGTATATATGGGGTTCAATACCATTCCTGGTTTCAGGCATCCAGGAAGGTCTTGGAATGCATCCGCCACAGATAAGGGAGGGCTACTGTATTCCACTGGCTGGTGTGACTGGTCCTGATTACATAGGGGAAATTGAGTTGGCTGCACAGTGGAGACAGAAAAAGCTATTTCCGGAACCCAGGGGATTCTCTGGGAGTGCCACTTAGTACTTCCCAGCTTAATAGTAAGGTTAATGGACAAATATAGTAGCAACAGCAACAATAACAAAAGGCAAGACAGTTGAGAGCTCAGACCTTGAGTGAGAAATGGAAGTTTAGGTCTCTGCACAGGTGAAGAACATCTAAGGTTCTGACTGAGAGTGGGGAAATACAGAATGCGTAGTGAAAGAAGTAGAATATGGCTTTTGGCCCAATTAAGGAAATGAGGACTGGACTGTAGGAAATTGGCTTATTTTCTATTTGCTTACTATAGATATGTGTTTATGTTAGCCATTTATTCATCTCTCTTCTTTTTATATTATTAGACAAGTTACTGGAAGTGCACTTTACAGTATAGTTTACATGATAGAAGATTGGTGAGACTACGACTGAATTAACATAGTCAGAGATGGATACAATCACTGATGGCCTATTTGAAAAACTGTGAAAAGCTCTGTGTGTGTAGTCTGACCATGTCTTTCCCTCTCCAACCTTACTTCCACACATGAATATTTGTCCAACAATTTCTTAGATGTTTTAAGGCAGGTGGCAAACTCATATGTTCATAGTGGTCAGGCAGGCAAGGAAATGAGAGAAGTGAGGATTAGATCCCATCTAAAAGGGAAAACAATATTCATCTCAAGGTGATGGTTGTTCAGTGACAATCAATTGTAGCATTATTTGAATAAACAAGCATATTGTATAGGACAAACAAAAGATGTTTTCCAAGTTGTTGCAATCTCTGATTTAAAGTTAATTTATCAGCCAGGCGCAGTGGTTCATGCCTGTAATTCCAGCATTTTGGGAGGCCAAGGCAAGCAGATCACTCAAACACAGGAGCTTGAGATCAGCTTTGCCAACATAATAAAACCCCATCTCTACTAAAAATACAAAAATTAACCAGGTATGATGGTACATGCCTGTAGTCCCAGCTACTCAGGAGGCTGAGGGAGGAGAATCACTTGAATCCTGGAGGCGGAGGTTGAAGTCAGCTGAGATTGCACCACTGCACTCCAGCCTGGGTGACAGAGTGAGCCTCTGTCTCCAAAAAAAAAAAAAAAAGTTATGCATTTGTCAAAGAGATAGGAGAAAATCAGGTTAGTATGTTTCTGGCAAGTCAAGAGATAAAGTCACAGAAAGAGGAAGTGGCTGGTAATGTTGAATACTGCTGAGAGGATAAGGAAGACAAAAGTGACCACTGAATCTGCAAAATAAGCATCATTAACACCCTTTGAAATAAGCAGTTTTAGTGGAGTGATGGGGATAGAGGCATGATTGAAGAGGGTTCAAGAAAGAATGGGAGGTATTAAAGATAGTAATCCTAGACTTGTTCAAGGAGTTTTCCTATACTGGGAAGCAGAGAAATGGGGCAGTAGATGGAGGCAGGAATTTGGGAAATATTAAGAAATGTGTAGAGGCTGGGCGAGGTGGCTCACGCCTGTAATCCCAGCACGTTGGGAGGCCGAGGTGGGCGGATCAGGAGATCAAGAGATCGAGATCATACTGGCTAACATGGGAAACCCCGTCGCTACTAAAAACACACAAAAAATTAGCTGGGCATGGTGGCGTGTGCCTGTAGTCCCAGCTACTCGGGAGGCGAGGCAGGAGAATCACTTGAACCCGGGAGGCAGTGGTTGCAGTGAGCTGAGATTGTGCCATTGCACTCCAGCTTGGCTACAGAGTGAGACTCTGCCTAAAATGAAAAAGAAATGTGTAGAGGCTGGGTGCGGTGGCTCACGCCTGTAATCCCGGCACTTTGGGAGGCCGAGGTGGGCAGATCACGAGGTCAAGAGATCAAGACCATCCTGGCCAACATGGTGAAACCCCACCTCTACTAAAAATACAAAAAGTAGCCGGGCATGGTGGCACGTGCCTGTGGTCCCTGCTACTCGGGAGGCTGAGGTGGAAGAATTGCTTGAACCCAGTAGGCAGAGGTTGCAGTGAGCCGAGATTGCACCACTGCACTCCAGCCTGGCGACAGAGCCCAATTCTGTCTAAAAAAAAAAAAAAAAAAAAAAAAAAAAAAGTGTAGAAAGACAGTTCATATGTCTTGTATTTTATCCATCGTCACCAGTTGTCTTTTGCCTTTGTTTATAATGTATTTTGCCATTAAAGAGGTTAAACTAGGTTGGGCACAGTAGTTCATGCCTGTAATCCCAGCACTTTGGGAGGCCGAGGAGGGAGGATCACTTGAGGTCAGGAGTTTGAGACCAGCCTGGCCAACATGACAAAACCCCATCTGTACTAAAAATATAAAAATTAGCCAGGCATGATGGTGCACGCCTGTAATCCCAGCAACTTGGGAGGCTGAGGCAGGAGAATCGCTTGAACCCGGGAGGCAGAGGTTGCAGTGAGCCGAGATCACACCATTACACTCTAGCCTGGGCGACAGAGCGACACTCCATCTGAAAAAAAAAGAGGTGGAACTTTTTATTACTTTCTTTTATGATTTCTGGATTTCCTGTCTTGCTTAAAGGTCTTCCTCATTTGGAGATTAAACCATTATTTTTATTTCCTTCTAATATTTGTCTTTTTTACAATTTTATTTTATTTTTGTATAGGATGTGAGGGAAAAATTTATTTTGTTTCCTTCCAGACATATAAGTCTATTGTGCCAATGCCAATATATTTATTAAATAATCCATTTATTTACCACTAAACTGAAATGCTTTTTTTTTTTTTTTTTGAGACAGGGTCTTGCTCTATCACCCAGGCTGAAGTGCCGTGGTATGATTTCAGCTCACTGCAGCCTCCACCTCCTGGGCTCAAGTGAGCCTCCGGAGCAGCTGAGACTACAGGTGCTCCCAAACCTGGCTAATTTTTGTATTTTTTGTAGAGATGGCAGTTTCACCATGTTGCCCAGGTTGGTCTCAAACTCCTAGACACAAGCAATCAGACCACCTTGGCCTCCCAAAGTGCTGGGATTACAGGCGTGAGCCAACGTGCCTGACTGACCAAATTTTTAAAGGCAAAACGAGGAGGCTCACATAATTGTTTGGAGATATTAATAATTATCCTTTGCTACAAGAATCAATAAAGGCAATGCCAGTTAGAGGTTTCACAGACAGTTGCTGGGTAGATGTCCTTGTAGATGTATTTTTTTGTGACGGCCTTTGTGCAAGTTTGCAATTTCTGCATTCTTTTTGTTTGTTTGTTTAATTTCAACTTTTATTTTAGATTCAGGGGAGTACATGGACAGGTTTGCTACATTGGTTTACTGTGTGATGCTGAGGTTTGGGGTACAAATGATGCCATCACCAGGTAGTGAGCACAGTACCCAGTAAGGAGTTTTTCAGCCCTTCCCTCCTCTCTCTTTCCCCTCGGATAGGCCCCAGCATCTATTGTTCCCATCGTTATGTCCATTTGTACCCAGTGCTTGACTGTCACTTATAAGCGAGAACATGCAAAGATAAAGTATGGCTGCAATACGGTAGGCAAAATTCATTTGCAAGGAGATAAAAAATTCATTTGATTATAGCCTAATCTAAATAGATTTATCATTTTATTTAATAATTTAATGAGGGGGAAGACAATATTTCAAAAACGTTGAACTAATGTTTATTTCTCATAGAATTAAAAAAATTGTTTTAAATTTCCAATCGGGTGTGGTGGCTCACACCTGTAATCTCAGCACTTTGGGAGACCGAGGTGGCTGTATCACCTGAGGCCAAGAGTTCAAGACCAGCCTGGCCAACATGGCGAAACCTCGTCTCTACTAAAAATACAAAAATTAGCTAGGCGAGGGGGCCCCTGTAATTTCAGATACTCAGGAGGCTGAGGCAGGAGAATCACTTGAACCTGGGAGGCAGAGGTTGCCACGAGTTGAGATTGTACCATTGCACTCCAGCCTGAGCAACAAGAGCAAAATTCTGTCTCAAAAAAAAAAAAATTATTTCCATAAAATAATTCTTGGGGAACAGGTGGTATTTGGTTATATGAGTAAGTTATTTAGTGGTGATTTGTGAGATTTTGGTGCACCCATCACCCGAGCAGTATATACTGAACCCCAATTTGTAGTTTTTTATTTCTCACCTCTCCTTCCTTCGCGTCCCCATTTTGCATTCTTTTGTGATAGCTTTTGTTATCAGGTATTTATGCATGAGATCCTCTTTCTTCATAGCCCTCCCTGGCTCCGTCAGGTTTTTTTTTTTTAAGACGGAGCCTCGCTCTGTCACCCAGGTTGGACTGCAGTGGCTCGATCTTGGCTGACTGCAGCCTCCGTCTTCAGGTTCTGATTCCCCTGCCTCAGCCTCTTGAATAGCTGGGATCATAGGCGAGTGCCACCATGCCTAGATAATTTTTTGTATTTTTAGTAGAGATAGGGTTTCACCATGTTGGCCAGGCTGGTCTTGAATTCCTGACCTCAAGTGATCCACCCACTTCAGCTCCCAAAGTGCTGGGATTGCAGGACTGAGCTACTGCACTTGGTCTTGTTTTTCCTTTTTTAACATGAATGTCTCCATTTGGATTCTGACAACTTTCACATATTGTTATTTAATAAATCTTATTTTTTTCATATAGGTTATGTACCTTTCTTGTTAATTTTTTTGTTCTTTTTACTGTCATCAGTGGGCTTCCCCCTTATTTCCATTTCTAGCTAGATTTCTAGTCGTAGACCGAAATAAATTGATTTTGTAATCACACTACAAGACTGACTTCTTAGTTCAACACTTGTCTAGTTTCATCTTATAGATTTCCTAGAAACGCAATTATATTAGCTGCAAATAAAGATAAGTTTCTCATCTATGTATACAGGTTGTTCCTTGTTCTTGGTTTATTACACTAGCTAAATTCTTCAAAAACAATATTGAATATTATTAGTGACAATATATGTGCTGTCTTGTTTTCTAATTTAATGACAATGGCTGTAATATGCTTTTTTTTTTTTTTTTTTTTGAGACAGAGGAGTCTCACTCTGTTGCCGGATGCCAGGCTGGAGTGCAGTGGCACAATCTCAGCTCACTGCAATCTCTGCCTCCTGGGTTCAAGCAATTCTCTTGCCTCAACCTCCCAAGTAGCTGGGACTACAGGCGCACGCCACCACACCCAGCTAATTTTTGTATTTTTAGTAGAGACGGGGTTTCACCATGTTGGCCAGGATGGTCTCGATCTCTTGACCTTGTGATCCGCCTGCCTTGGCCTCCTAAAGTGCTGGGATTGCAGGCTTGAGCCACCATGCCTGGCCTAATATGCTTTTTAAATGATTTTTGAAAAATAGTCTTCATTATGTTTATTTCTTTTTCTGTTTTACCTAGAATATTTTTTCTTCTTCTTTTTTTTTTTTTTTTTTTTTTTACAAAACCTCGTGTCTATATCTAAGGATTCCTAGAATGTTTTGTAGAATGGCTACTAAGAAACAGTGCTTTTTTTTCACATCTCCTCTTGATAGAATTATGTTTTTTTCCCCTATGTTAATATAATACATTCTGTTAATAGATTTCCTGATACTGAACTATTCTTTCATTCCCCGAATAAATTCTTCGTGGTCATAATTTATTATTTTATTAACTCACTGTGGAATTCTCTTTTGCAAATATTTCATTTAGATGTTTTGTATATGTATTCATAAATTGGGTTATAATCTTCATGGTTTCTTTTTTTCATGGTCAACACTGAAAAAGGCTTTAAATTATTCTCAAAGTGCCTGGTCAAAATTATTGCTATTATTAGCAATGTGCTGAGGATTATGAACAATTTATTTCAAAGTAATAATTAGATAGTATTCAAAGTTTCCCATATAACAATGCCATTTCCCTTTACCTGAATCATTATTCTGGATTTTATTTAATGGTTTACTGCAGAGGAAATAAAGGGGTTTGTGGCTTACTTTGTTGGGGATTGTGGAAAATGTGCACAGTCCTAGAAAAACCCACGTTAAATGTGGCAATGCTTGTGAAAATGCTTAATGCAAAGGTTGCAAAATGTTGTCCCAAGGTACTGGGATTCCTGATGGAATAAGAAACATTAAAATAATTGGGTAAACTGAAATAGCAAAATGCAGGTGACTGATAAATTTTAGAACAAAAGTGTAATTAAATGAGAAGCTTTGAGCTATGCTCTATCTCATAAGTAGCATAATGTTTCATTTGACTTTCTCTCTCTCTCTCTCTCTCTCTTTTTTTAATGAGATGGTCTCCCTGTGTTGCCCAGGCTGGAGTGCAATGGCACGATCTTGGCTCACTGCAACCTCTGCCTCCTGGGTTCAAGTAACTCTTGTGCACCAGCCTCCTGAGTAGCCGAGATTACAGGTGGGTACCACCACGCCCAGCTAATTTTTGTATTTTTAGTAGAGGCGGTGTTTAGCCATGTTGGTCAGGCTGATCTTGAACGCCATGATCTGCCCACCTTGGTCTCCGAAAGAGCTGGGATTATAGGTGGGAGCCACACACCCTATCTCATTTGACTCTCCTAACAGCCTGGGAAGGTTAAGCAGAGACAGCCTGGCAAGTTTAAGCAGAGAACCCAGTTGCAACTATCTAATGAATAATGGACAGTTTAGCATCTTAACTAATAAGGAATCTTTTTTTTTTTTTTCTTTTTTGAGACAGAGTCTTGCTCTTATTGCCCAGGTTGGAATGCAATAGTGCGATCTCAATTCACTGCAACCTCTGCCTCTTGAGTTCAAGTGATTCTCCTGCCTCAGCCTCCTGAGTAGCTGGGATCACAGACAACCGCCATCATGCCCAACTAATTTTTGTATTTTTAGTAGAGACAGGGTTTCATTATGTTGGCCAGGCTGGTCTTGAACTCCTGTCCTCAGGTGATCCACCTGCCTCAGCCTCTCAAAGTGCTGGGATTACAGGCATGAGCCACTGCGCCCAACCAATAAGGAATCTTGATCTTAAGATATTCCCAACTTTATCACTGAGTTGTGACTGTTTCCTCTCCCACCTTCCCCAAGACGAAAAGCTATATATCATCCATTAGCTTTTATATTTAAATGAAGTCAGATTAATTTTTTTTTAAAGACATGGAAGACACCTCTCAAACAAATGGAAGCACTCTGGGTTTTGGTAAAGCTGGTGTTAAACATATCTTTAGCCTCTTAACAAGGGGAAGAAATGACCTGTGAGCATTGTTTTTTATTTGTTTGTTTTTTGTCATCAGTAATCCCCAGGGGAAAATGATAAATATATGTTTTTCCACAATCAGTTCAGGATACTGGGTTATTAATGGTGTACCTAAATTGACGTACCAACAAACTAATGATTTATTAATAGTGTACCTATGAATAGGTAAACAGAGGTAAAACTGTATACAAACAAAACAAAGTAGCCTGTTTAGAGAGGTGAATGGGATTTGTGCTAATTTGTAAAGTGCCTCACCCTTAGGCAAGGACTAGAAACAGATCTTAAACTCCTTAATATTTAGGTTGTGTATCAACTTATAGCTGACAAAGTTTTTCATACACAGAATCTCATTTGATTATTACAAAGTCCCTAGGAATTAAGCAGGGCAGGTATCATTATGTCAATTGTTTACAAGTACATAAATAAGCTTACCAAAGTCACACAACTGTCCTGAGGATCACACAGCTAGTGAGTGGCTGGGATGTTTTAAGATTCAGGTCTTGGTGAAGAGGAATCCTGTGTCTTAACTTATGTAAAAGCAGAGACTGACAGAGTTTACAACATAGTATAATCTCACTGCGTATTTGTTGAATGCATGCATGTGTCTTGTGAGCCTATTTCAGAGTTCCTTCTAGTACACTATATAAGCCCACCCCCGAAAAACATACTCAACAACTGAAACCAAGTATGGAATGTTGGGGATGGGTGGGGGGGCAGGAATTATTCCCAGGAGAACTAGGAAATTTTTGACGAGGCAGCAGCTTCTGGAAATGTCAGTGTTTATTAAACATTTAAGGACATTTGGAGGTTTGAGAAGAAATATACAGAATGTAGAAAAATCCTAAGAATCCCCTGTGGCTGGAGTGCAGCCTCTTCCTCCCCCCCAACCCCCATTTCCCATTTGTTTTTCCTGCTTTCTGTTTGGTTGTTTAAAAACCACTTCTTAAGGCTCATTTGCCCCTCCTCCCCTCCCTGACCTATGAGGATCCATTCTCTCTCCCTTTCTTTCAAGGCCTGGCGTCCCAGAACAGTGCTCCAAAGTGGTGGTGGTGGGGGGCACCAACGCTATGCCGAAGTGTGAGGATCAGGGGCCCCTCTGCTTGGGCTGGCTCGTCATTAAGGACTTAAGGCGGGGGGAGGGGGCAGTGAAGAACTGCAAAAGCCACATGACGTCATTGGTCCTCAGTCATGGGTGTAAGGGCAGAGGATGGGCACAGGTAAACAAAGAATGGATTAAAAAATAAAAAATAATAACCTAAATAAACCCTGAAGGACAGTCTGATCTGGGTGCTCTGGGCGTTAGCTGGGGGGGACAGAGTATGGAGCTGGGCCACCTGGTTGAGGGGAGGGAGGGGTTGGGAGAGGAAACAGCCGGGGGAATGGCTGGGGGATGCAGGGGACGGGAATGCCAGGTGGCCTGGACGCGAGGCAGAAGGTATCAAGGTCCCTTTCTTCTCAGTGCCCAGGCGGACAGGCACCAAACACACAGTCCTTGGGGCAGCTGAGGGGTAGGATTAGCTCCTGGGCTCCCAGAAAGCCAGGGGTGAAGGTGGGGGAAAATACAATTGCCTAGGGAATGAATTGTGGAATGAAACTTACATCTCAAAGGGAGGTGCGGGCAGGGCAGGGCGGGGGAGCAAGGAAGGGAAGCACCTAGACGGGGCTAAGAGGAGCCTAGGTCCCCCTGCTCTGGCGGGGCCTAGGGTGGGGGGCGGCCATCACTTGTCCGAGTCCAGGCCCATCATGTTCTTGAGGGCGTTTTTGAGGCTGGTTCTGCTGGGGGACTTGACAGCAGGCCGGAGCTCCGAGCTCTGCTCATCCTTTCGTAGCTCCATCTCGATGACCACCACCTTTGGGCCTTTGGCGGACTCCACCCCTAACCCCCGACCCCCCGCCCGGCCCGCTAACCGCTATTTCTTATCCTTGCGAGACTCCCCCAGCCCCTTGGATTTCTTCTCACTGGCAGCTTTGGTGCTTCTGCTGTGGTCCAGCATGGCATACAGCACTGGCGTCTGGGAGAGAGGCGCACGCATCAGTCAGCGAGCGACGGGGGCTTGACCGTTCCCACCCCACCGCTCACTGCTGCCCGGGGGCTCCCAGGGTTCTCTTTCCCATCTTGTACAGGCCCCAAGTCCAGCTAACCTGCCGCCCGCGCTTCGACGTGTCCTTCCCAGGCTTGTGCAATTTCCCCTTCTCCATGGCACTGCAGGAAGAGAGGGTGCTGTGCGTTTGGCCTCACCAGAACCCCTTGCTGCCCGCACACAGCTTCCTCTTTACCTTGGCCCTTCCTGGAGTAGTCTCTGCCCAGGTGGGGGAGGGTGGATAGTGGGGAGACGGGGAGGGGAGCCACTTACCTGAGCCTCCTCTGCAGGGCCGCTTGCCGGCGTAGCCAGCAGTACCGAATCAGGTAGAAAAGCAGCAGCAGCAACAGCACCACCCCGAGGACACCCCCGATCACAGCTCCCAGAATCACCCCGTACCTAGTTGGCACTAGGAGGGGTGGGAAAAGAAGTGGGAGAATGAGCAGGGCCCTGTATCTGTGGTTCCTAGTCCGCGTCTGTGCCCTGCATTGAGGATGTAGGACTCCCAGTCAAAACTGCCTTCTGCCCACCCTCCCAGAGCCTGAAGGGCCTTAGACCGGGCTTTTTGCCTCTGGCCCCAGCCTGTCAGTCCTCCCTGATCCCCTCCCAAACTGCCTCCCAGATCCTTGTCCCCATCCCCTCTCACACCTTTTTCAAAGACATACAGCGTGACCTGAGAGGTCTTGCCCACTATGTCTGGAGGGTTTTTGACGTCACAAGTGAAAGTGCCATTGTCGCTGTAGTCTAGGTTGTGTATGACAATGGAGCCATCCTTCCAGCGAGGGTCCCCTACCCACTGGATGCGCTCTTTGAAGGTCCCCACCTCGTCGATGTAGGGTTGTCCCTTGGCATAGTGGAAGATCTATGAGGAATGAGGGGAAGCATGTGAGAGGACCCTCATGAGAACACAGCTGTCAAATCTTAGCATCATAATTTGTTACAGAAAGGAAAAAAAAAACAAATGCTTAGCTCCAGCATCAGGGTAAGGGATCTTGGGCTGGAAAAGGTAGTGCTGGGGAAGGGAGGACAATGTAGACTGGCCATAGTCAGGGTGATAAAGATTGCCATTTACCTTACCAAAGGTGGGGTTACGGTTCCTAGAGGATTTCCCTCTCCTTAGCCCAAGTTCTCTTTTTTGTTGCTCTTTGAAGCACTTTCTGTTATCCAACCCCAGGATTCCTCCAGGCACTCACCGAAATAGCATCTCTGCCCCCTTCAGGCTGGTAGCGCCAAGTGAAGGAGATGTCATCTGAGACCCACTCACTGGACCAAAAGGAGCAGTGCAGGGTCACCCGGGAGCCCACAGCACCATGGACCTCCCTGTCGGTGTAAACCACGATGGCCTGGGCCGGGGACAGCACTGCAAACACAAAGCGGGGAATCAGATGCACATATGGGCCCAGTGAGGAAGCAAGATCAGTAGGAAATCAAGGGCTGAGTCATGGGTCAGAGGCCAATTTGGAAAAGAAACAGCAAATTCTGAGCCCCAAGTCTCTTGGGACTAACTGAACAGATGAGCATAAATGATGTGTCTGTCAAGCTCGTCAGCATGTCTGTACAGGAGATGAAATCAGCATGAACAGGATTCTCCCTCGGACTTCCAGAGATTGGGTTCTGTCTTTTAAGTCTTACGTTTTGGATCGGCATCTAACTCTTAAGCTATCCTTTAGATGCAGTGTGTTAAATTTTTAAAATTTATTATAAATTATACAGGTAATACATATCGTGTTCTTCTTATAAACTATTCAAGCAATAGAAATAAAACAGAAGTCTCCTTGGACACTCAGCCCAACAAATTCCTTTCCTCTAGTCCCTTCCAAGATGTAACCAGTTATCCATTTAATAGGAGTCAAACTCAGTACAAACTCAGTAAACTCAAGATATACATGTACTTACAACAAATAGTTCTTTTTTTTTTTTACATACATATTGCATTGTATTCTAGTGTTTTCTTTTTTGCATAAGAACATATGTATCTGGAGGAGCTTTCCCTGTTGATTCATAGATATTAATCTTAACAGCTGCATTGTATTTCACAATGCAGCAAACTCAAATTTCTCGTAGAAAAAAAATGAAGATAACTAGAGAATGTAAGTCTTCTTCCCTGGCACAACTGTCCTCATTGCTGAATCCCTGGTTGCCACACAGCTTGCTCTTGGCTGGGGAGTCAGGAAGGGAAGGACCTCGTACCCCTCTCAGCTAGGTGCAGAGCAAGACCCCAAGCCTAGAGCTCAGATGACTCTACATGGGAGCCCTCTATAGTTCAACCGTCCTCACCCTCTTGCCCATCCTGGCCCAGTGCCACCCCCAAGACTTACCCACACAAGAAAGGTCATTCCAGAGAGACTATGTGTGTGGGCTGGCCCCAGGGACGGGCAACTGTAGACCTTTTTGTTCTACAGGAGGGGAGGTGGAAATCAAACAAAGTCCCATTGTTCGACCAAGGTTGGGGGGCTCATGCCTCCCCTACTCCCACCCCCATTGTCCTGTATCTCTCACCTCAGCATGCAATACTATTTACTTACCTCCTGGAACTTCCACCTGAGAACCTTCTTGGGAATCCCCCTTGTGTAACAAGGGAGGTTATTCATTGGTTCTGACTTCTATTCCTCCTGTTATAATATCAACCATTGCCCTTCTCAGCTCTGCTAAATGGTTCTATGAGTGGAACAAGTGTTGAGATAGAACTCTCCCTCTCCCTTATACAGCAAGGTTCCTTCCTCGACTTCTCTCACTGTGCCCTTCTCCAGCTCTCTATCTTTAATATTTTCTTAGGGTACCTCCAAGTAGCCCAATATAACCCCGAAGAGCCTAGGGCTCAAGCAGTTGACCGCAGAGAACCGTGGGCATTCTGGCCACCCCTTTTCCTTGCTGTCCCCCTCCCCCCCACCACTTGCCTACAGTTCACTTGTTGCACTAGGATTCAAGGCAGTTCAGAGAAGTAAAGGAGTCATTCCAATAATCCTGTTTTGACCTCTTGCTCACCCAACATCTGCCAGGGGGCAAGGAAAGGGCTTGTTAACTTATGAAGGAAGACAGCTTTAGCGGGACAAGATCACAGAATCTCATAGAACCTCCCTCCATTTACCCACACAACAGGTGAGCAGCCACAAAGAGACAAAAAATCTGAGGAGCTGAAACCACCAACCTGGGCTCCCTATTTAGATCACACTCTCTTTTTCCTTCTGGAAAACTAAGGTTAGGCACTTCCTGCACTACTAGGAGATGAGTGGGGAACTAAACCCAGGTGTTTGAGTCTGTTCCTTTACGAGATCTAACACTGCTTCCCACTGGGCTCTGAGCCTGGCTACTGGTTTCCAACCTGGGTCCAGCCACGCCCACTCTCTTTTACCCTTGCTACAATCTCTTTTACCCTTTCTCTTCAAAGAATACCTCTATTGCCTCCCTCTAAATGCATATTTTTTCTTGTTTTTCATATATAATTCTATATAAAACTTTATATCTATAATTATTTTTTATTTTATAGACGGAGTCTCACTATGTTGTCCAGGCTGGTCTCGAACTACCGTGCTCCAAAAATTCTGCCCCCTCGGACTCCCAAAGTGCTGGGATTGCAGGTGGGAGCCACCTCACCCGGCCGCATATTTTTTTCTCTCTGAATATGATGTCACCTTCCTGCTCCCGTTTGCTCTTTCTTTGGTTGCGGTGGGGAGTGCAGCAAAGGTAGTGGGGGCTACTGAGAGACACCTGAGTCCCGAGGCTCCCAGACTAGGGTGGCCCCACTTACCCAAAGAAGAGAAGAGCAGCACAGCCAGGATAGGACTGGGGCTGGATGAGGGAGCCCCAGGAGCCATAGCTGGGGCAGGGGCAGGGGCCCGGAGCGTCTGTGGGGTTGAGAAAGTGGGGAACCAGGAACTGAGCGGGGGTTCCTGGAACCCGCTTAAAATCCCCTGGGGCCCCAGCATAAGGAGGCTGTCCTCAGCCAGTAACCAATTGCAGCCTGGCATGTGCAGTTGAGAGGTGGTGGGGAGGGGGGCAGAGTGCAGGGAGCAGAAGGGGCATTGTATAGTCTGGGTGGAGGGGTGGGGGGACACATACCACCCCATACACAGAGGGCTTTGTGTCTACTGGCCTCTCCCTGTCCCAGGCTGGAATGTTGTGGGGGGCTGGCTGGTGAGGGAGAGGGACAAAAACAGGGACACAGACAGACTTCTCTGAGGGACAGATAGGGAACCTCAATTTAAAGGCCATAAAAAGGGATTCCTCCTTAGCCTCCTTGCCTGAGGGGCTGCTTCAGAGCCCTAGGAACTAGAGGTGGGTGCCCCCCAGAGAACTCTGAAAATAGGATATCCCTCGTTATCTCCACTAATGTGGGCTGCATTATGGACTTCTTGAGATGACCAAGCCCTATAGGAGTTTTTTCCCCCACTTCCCTGCATCCTGCATGATTCTTCCCAGATAGAAGTTTTTCTCCACCGGACTATTTCCCGCCAAGAAGCCTCTGACCTTTCCCTCTTTGTCAAGGAGTCCCTCAATGCCTGATGCTGCTATTTAAGTCAATTTCAATTTATATCAAGGCTGCAAAATTGTATTGAGTGCCAGCAATATGTAAAGTATGAGAATGCAGGTAATAGAGAGAGGAATAAAAATTAAGTCCTTCCTGCAAGGAGTGGAAAATTTGGTCTGGGGAGGTGGAGGTAGGTGGATCAGAGGACAAACCCATCAACAACCAACTATAATAAGCCACGATGCTTCCTTTAGTAATGAACAAAGCTCTGGGAGTACAAAAGAGGGCACACACAGCTGCGACATCAGGGAGACTGTGTAAGTTATAAGAGAAATTAAAGACAAAATAAACTTTATTCAATAAATGAAGTTTATGTCGGGCACGGTGGCTGACACCTGTAATCTCAGCACTTTGGAAGGCTCAGGCAGGAGGATCACTTGAGTTTAGGAATTTGAGACCCACCTGGGCAACAGAGTGAGACCTTGTCTCTACTAGAAATTTTTAAAAATCAGCTGGGCGTGTTATCGCATGCTTGTAGTCCCAGCTACTTGGGAGGCTGGGCGGGAGGATCACTTCAACCTGGGAAATCAAGGCTGCAGTGAGCTATGACTGCGCCGCTGCATTCCACCCTGGGCGACAGAATGACACTCTGTCTCAAAAATAAATAAATAAACAAATAAATAAATAGGTCAGAGGGAAGAACAGTTGTGTCTAGGAGGCAATGTTAGCTATGAACCAACCTTGAAGGATGACTGCCATTTTGGAAAGGGAGGAAGGAAGGGTTGCCAGAAGATAGAACAGCAAAATCAAGGACAAAGAGGTGAGAGAATGTGTGTTTGTATGTGTGTGTGATGTAAGAAGATAGAACAGCAAAAGCAAGGACAAAGAGGTGAGAGAATGTGTGTGTGTGTTGTGTGTGTGTGTGTGTGTGTTATGTAGGTTTGTGATGTGCTGGATATATTCAGGGCAGACCTTGTGCCATTCATTTTGACTTGATTTGGGGAAACTTAAAGTGGCATAGTTAAAAACAAGACAAGACAGGAAAGTCAAAGCCAGTCTGTGAAATGGCTTAAATGACAGGTGAAAGAAGGTGAATTCAATTTGGTACATCATGAGACTCTGAAGGTGTTGGTGTTAGGGTGGAGTTAGCAATGGGAATGTCTACATAACCAGAGCTAAGATTTTTTTGTTTTTTTGAGGCAGTCTCGCTCTGTTGCCCAGGCTGGAATGCAGTGGGATAATGGCTCACTGCAGCCTTGACCTCTGAGGCTCAAGCAATCCTCATACCTCAGCTTTCCAAGTAGCTGGGGACCACTACAGGCACATACCACCACGTCCAGCTAGTTTAAAAAAATTTTTTTTTTTCAGAGACAAGGTCTTGCTCTGTGGCCCAGGCTGTAGTGCAGTGGTGTGATCATTACTCACTGCAGCCTCAACCTGTCAGGCTCAAGTAATCTTCCTGTTTCAGCCTCCAGATTAGCTGAGCTACAGGCAGGCCCCACCACACCCAGCTAATTTTTCATTTTTTTGTGGAGATGGGGTTCTATTTTGCTCAGGTTGGTCTTGAACTCTTGTACTCAAGTGATCCTCCTGCCTTGGCTTCCCTAAGTACTGGGATTACAGGTGTGAGTCACTTTGTCTGACCTCTAGAGGGTAATTTGAGTGGGGTGGTCATTGTTATTCCCACTATGAGAGCACTGCAGACCCGTCCATGTAAAGGAACAGTGTCCTGGGATCTCATTAGGCCACCGTCCGGTGGGTTTGGTCATTAGTACTAGATTTGGGTTGTGGAATTCTAAATATGGGATTGCTTATGAAGTCCACAGGCAAAATTATCATCATTGACAAATGTTTACAGGATGTTGTAGTCAACATTTCCATAAAACAGCAATTCAAAGTACTGCAAACAACAACAAAAAACCCAACTCTCCCCCTCCAAAATTTCCACCCATCTCCACTTTCCAACTGTAAGCAATCATTTTCTCCTTATCTAACTGAAAGGTTGACCAAAAGGATGGAGAGGCAGACACAGGGTCAGGTTTAGCAAGTTTATTTCAACCTGCCAGGCTGCTGTCTTACCACAGGCAGTGAAGGCAGCAGTCTGGCTTACAGACTTTGTGGGTAATATAGAGGGTTTGCAGGTAGCAGGATGCCACTCTAAGAAAAACTGTATCTTGGTTCTCAGGGGCTGACATTCTGCTTAATTGGGTTAACATCCTGGGTTTGAGAGCTGGTGCGACCACATCCTGGAACCCAGGTGCCCTGTTGACAAGGCTTGAGGCTGTTTTTGTTATGAGCTTGGCTTAGCATGGGAGAACAGGGAAGGGGTCTATGGGCTTGCCTTGCTGTGACCCTAACACTAACCACCCCTTTTATCTACACTCTTTTCAAGGGGCTGTTGCTACTTTCTTTGTTGCATTTCTTTATTGATCTCGCTAAGGCTATATCCTTCTTGGGGACAATATAAACATCCGTAGCTTTGAACCCCCTACAGAACTTTTCACAGACTGAAGAAAAATCCATACCTACATGCTAAATGAAATTAGTAATATTTAAAGAGCCTATTGGGCCGGGAGCAATGGCTCACACCTATAATCTCAGCACTTTGGGAGGCCGACGCGGGCGGATCACTTGAGGTCAGGAGTTTGAGACCAGCCTGGCCAATGTGGTGAAACCCCGTCTCCATTAAAAATACAGAAAATTAGCCTGGCATGGTGGTGCGTGGCTGTAATCCCAGCCACTCGGCAGGCTGAGGGAGGAGAATCGCTTGAACCTAGGAGGCAGAGGTTGCAGTGAGCCGAGATCGTGCCATTGCACTCTAGCCTGAATAACAGTGTGAGACACCGTCTCAAAAAAAAAAAAAAAAAAAAAAAGAGTTGAGTGAAAGAGGCAACCCCTGGGTTAGCTCCAGAGAGCTAAGGTAGGATCAATAACTGGAAGTTCGATAGCACAAAGCTGTATTTAAATGTCTTTCTAATGAATAAGTTGTTCACTAAATAAAACTTGTTTTTTGAGGTACTCATCATTAAATGTGTGGGAGCAGAGTCTTGAAGATCAGCTAGCTGTCAGGAGTGTTGCAGAGGAGATCCCAGCTTGGATTAGAGAGCCTCTTCCAATCCTAAAGCGTATGAATGTGCTTTCTTTGTCAATCATTATAGAAATGCAAAATAGTATTTTGCATTTGATGCAGAAATAAGTGAATTTGTGTTATTTAAATCCTGAAGTACAGGGATGCTAAATATACATAAGATCTGAATATTAATATAATTTTTTTGTAGTAATAAAACTAAAAATGTTTGCTCTGGGCTGTCCTTTTTACTCTTCTCCACCCTACCCCCCACAAAACACTCAAGAACTTCTGCACTGTGTTCCCTTCCTTTCTCACTTGCTCTTCTTTCTTCAGTCTTGAGTGGTCGTCAGTTGATTCCTGTGCTTGGGGCTTGGGTTCCTATATATATATGATTTATATATAAATCAAAGCCTGTTCTCCCCCTCACTCTAGGTTCTTCTAACTGTGGGTGTCACCCACATAGCGCTGAAACAAGTAACAAGAGAGCATTGTCCTTGGCTAGTGGGCGCCTGGTTCATGCGGCAGCTCAAACCCAAGAATTGTGGGGTCTGATCCAGATGGTTAGGCGAGGCTCCTCGTTCTTGGGAATGGTGGTCCGCAAGGTCCTCTCGAGACTCCTTTACACACTCCCACTTAGGTCACAATTTATGTATCTCTCTGGTTAAAGCTTCACATTAGAACAGGATGGAGCCCAAAGCATCTTTTTTTTTGGGTGTCTGACCGGCCAACCACGAGGTTTTTAGGCCGACCTAGGAGGGAGAGGGAGTACAACAGACTGCTAAGCCCTTAAGGAAGACTCTAAACAAGTCCGCCGTTCGCGAGTGGGATACAAAATGAACACGAACGCAGGTGGAACATAGACTGCAGATTTTGAGCCAGCGGCGTTTCTGCCGAAATCCTGGCAAATTCCGGTAAAAGTGAGCGGAAGGAGGCGGGTGAGGAGACCAAAGAACCAGAAAACAACCAGCAAACCATCTGGGAAGAGACGAGCGGAGAAGCTCCACAGCTTTCTAAAGAGACTCTAATCACCTGACACCCGCGGGGCCGCCTGCCGTCACTTCCGTCCAGACCGGAACCCGAGATGGCGGCGTTTTTGCTGAGGTGACTTTCAAGTGGGGCGGGGAGTTGGTGGCTGCGGCCCTCCGGAGACCTGAACTGGTCCCTCACGTTTTGCTGACAAGTGTTTACCCTGTGCCTGGGCGGGGAGAGGACCCATGGGTGTGGAGGCCAAACGCTTGGGAATCCCGTAGACCCCTTTTCCAGTCCCCCGCCCGCAGCTCCGGTGCGCTCCATGGGGCTTCGGGGTCACTGACTCCCTATCGAGGGGCTCGCGGCTCTCGCCCCTTCTGTTTTCTCCACCTCCTCTAGCACTTCTTCCGCAAATTGCTCTCGTGCCTGCACCCAGAGCCGAGCCCTGAGAAAATAACGTCGAGGTCAGCCACCCACGGGTCCTAAGATTTCGAGAGCGTATTTAGACATTTAGCTTCGAAGAGAGAGATCTTGGTGCATTTTGCCTTTGCTTCTAATGCCTTCAAACACTGGCTGCTCCCGGCAGTGAGTGGCACTGTCAGCGTTCCCAGCGGGCCGCTGGCAAAGGGTGCAGAAGGCCTGGACCCCTATTGGGGTGGCGATTGGCATTAGCACCCAGGGCGGTCCTCTGCTGCCCCAAAGCAGTACAGGGAATTCATTTTTAGTTCATCTTTTTATTTGGGAGAGAAAGTGAGTGTCCCAGTTTTTCTCTAAAATATGAGTTAGTTGCCCAGATAAATACCCTAGATTTTCTTTCATTCTGAACTTTCTGCTATATAGCTCTCATTCTCTACTCAGCCTGTCTACTCACAGCCACTAGACTAGCGCCTTTAGACCCTCCTGGGACAAATACCAGTACAGTTTTGTGCCAGCCCTGTTTTTGGAAATTATTTGTTGTGGAAAGTTAGCTTCAATGCTATTGAGATTTCAATCCCTGATTTCCCCAAATGTGTTCTCGTTTCTCTTTCCACTTCAGTTACCGAGTTTAAAAATAGAGGGACTTTGCTTAGTTTTTTTCAGTGACAAAATGATTCCTCTTGGAGTTGAAATCAGGGTTATCTTAATCCTTCATTTTCTCCCTGTTTTTCATCTCCATATGTGACTTCTTTCTAAGGTATGCCAAGGCTTGTTTTGTTAGTGCTGCCTCCTTTATTCCAGATGGTTTGACCATAATTGAATGGTTTTGAATTCTCTGATATATTTTGGTATAGATGTTAGGGGCTTTTGGTAGAATTAACATTTAGTTTGAAATGATCATATTGGTCCCAAACAGTTCATTATAGGAGTTTTGGGATTAGTATTTACAAGCTGAGGATCGTTATACTCATTAAGTGTATCCATACACTATCATTTGAGTTGTACAGCACTGTCCATATTAGGATTCAATGCCAAGAAAGATGTATTTTTCATAAGTGGCAATCTGAAGCTCTCATGGGAAGGACACCTCTATTTCTCATAAGGGCTTCTTTTTTTTTAGGAGGAGAAATGAGGAATTACATTTTTTTACTTGGTAGAAGTTTCCAGTCTAATTCTATTTTACCAGAGGGATCTGGAACTGTTCATAATGTTTTGATTTAACCTTAAAGGAAAATACCTTCTGAGAAATCCTAGGAGCTGGCTTCTAGTTCTACATTTATTTTGGACAAGTCAAGGTCATTGATTCCATGATTGTAGTTTCCTCATTTGCGTTGACAACAGCAATAACTTGGGCCCACTTAAGAGAAATATTGGTTAAACTTTTTTTGTGGTTTTTTTTGGGGGGATCTTCTTTTTTGTTATTTTTATTTTTATTGTTTTTGTGATGGAGTCTTGCTCTGTTGCCCAGGCTAAAGTACAGTGGTGTGATCTCAGCTCACTGCAGTCTCTGCCACCCTGGTTCAAGTAATTCTCCTGCCTTAGCCTCCCGAGTAGCTGGGAATATGGGCGCCTGCCACCATGCCTGGCTAATTTTTGTATTTTTGGTAGAAACTGGGTTTCATCATCTTGGCCAGGCTGGACTCCTGACCTTGTGATCCACCTGCCTTGGCCTCCCAAAGTGCTGGGATTACAGGCGTGGGCCAATGTGCCTGGCCTTTATTTTTAAACTTTTGGTTAAACTTTAAAAAAATTTTATTTATTTACTTCTAATTGGCAGATGAAAATTGTATATATGGTGTAAAACATGTTTTGAAAAATCATGTATGCTAAATGGAGCTGTTAACATATGTATTACATCTTTGTGGGGAGAACACCTGAAATTTATTCTTAGTGATTTTCAAGTATACAATGCCTTATTATTAACTATGATTAACAATAATAATCTAATAACGTAATAATTGTACTATGTAGTTGTACAGTAGATCTCTTGAACTTATTCCTCCTGTCTAACTGAAATTTTGTATCCTTTACCAATTCTTCCCCTTCCCCCCCATATAAATATGTTTAATGCTTGCCTAATTATTAGTTATCAGAGTATTGTATTGTCATGGTTTTTGAATATATGCTGTATATTTTGTATATTCCCTAAACAGTTCAGGGACCAGCCAGAGATGAACAACCAGTGAAATAACACAAACCCTTGGCAATCAGTCAAGGAATGACTTGCCAAAGCCAAGGAGTCAGAGAACTAAGCTAAGGACAGCTAGGCTTCTGTCTAACAGTGTTAATGCTCCTTAAGCACAAAGTCACCAGGAGTCATTAACTATCTAATTGTATTAAATACTGTGTGTGAAATGCCCCTAAATATTAAGGTTTAATTCTCAATTTATGAGACTGCTTTTTAAAATAAGCACATTCATTCACAAACTTTTTTTTTTAGCCTCTTCTATGTGTCAGACATTATTACATTATTATAAGTACTGTTTGAATCCAAGGTCTGACCTTGAATTGAGACCAGCCTGACCAACATGGAGAACCCTGTCTCTACTAAAAAAACAAAATTAGTTGAACATGATGGTGTGTGCCTGTAATACCAGCTACTCTGGAGGCTGAGGCAGGAGAATCGCTTGAACCCTGGAGGTGGAGGTTGGGGTGAGCCAAGATTGTGCCATTGTACTCCAGCCTGGGCAACAAGAGCAAAA
Organism: Plecturocebus donacophilus; assembly: GCA_004027715.1. Lineage (NCBI taxonomy): Eukaryota > Metazoa > Chordata > Mammalia > Primates > Pitheciidae > Plecturocebus > Plecturocebus donacophilus. The sequence goes on from PVKP010009677.1 coordinate 47,352, forward strand.
CTCTGTCTCAAAAAAAAAAAAAGTACTGTGGTACAGTATTCCAGTCCTGTCCTTGAGCTCAAAGTCTAGCAGGTAGATAAATAGATTAGTTATTAAACAATGTAAGAAATATTGATAGATATGAACAAGTGTGAGAACATGGTAGATACAGCAAGTAAGGCTAAAGTCATCTTGCTATCCAGGAATTGTTCTTTTTTTTTATTTTTGGTTTTTCTTTTTGAGACTGAGTCTTAGTCTGTCACCCAGGCTGGAGTGCAGTGGTACAATCTTGGCTCACTGCAACCTCTGCCTCCTGGGTTCAAGAGATTCTCCTACCTCAGCCGCCTGGGTAGCTGGGATTACAGGTGCGTAACACTATGCCCGGCTAATTTTTGTATTTTTAGTAGACACATGGTTTTACTGTGTTGGCCAGGCTGGTCTTGATATCTTGACCTCAAGTGATCCACCCACCTTGGCCTCCCATTGTGCTGGGATTACAGGCATGAGCTACCGTGCCGGCACTTAGGGGTTTTGAAGGATGAGTTTAACAGGCTCTGAGGGAGGCTGTAGTCAGAGAACAGCATGAGCAAAGGCATGGGGTCAAAAGAGGGTTTGCTGTATCTGGACTTGATGTAATGTTCAGTGTGGCAGAATTAGAGGAGATTGAAAGGAATTTGTGGAAGATTAGGTCCAGAGTTGGATTGGGCCACATTGTAAAGTGCATTGTTTGCCCATAGTTAGGATCTTATACTGTAAGCAGTGAGAAACTAACTGTTAAAGACTTTTAGGCGGAAGAATGATGAAACCATGTTATTTTATTTACTTTTCAGTAAATTAGTGCTGGTGGTATTGAATCATATGTAAGAGATTGGTGCTAGGGAGATCAATTCAGGAGCTCCTGTTACAGTCCTAGTGAGAAATGAAGAGGATATAGATTATAGCAATGGATTGGAATGAAGTTTCCTAGATGTTAATGATAAGGTTGGGTGATTCCATGTATATATATGGGGCTAGAGAAAAGAAATCAAGGATGACTTAAGTTATAGCTTGGTAATAATCATTAATCAGAACTTTTGTATACAAATTATTGTTCATCATGTCATTCAAGGTTATATATTAACTTTATATATTAATTTAACTCTGCTAAAAATACAAAAATTAGCCTGGTGTGGTGGCGGGCACCTGTATTCCCAGCTACTCAGGAGGCTGAGGCAGGAGAATTGCTTGAACCCAGGCAGCAGAGATTGCAGTGAGCCAAGATCACACCACTATAGTCCAGCCTGGGCAAAAGTCATATAATATGTGACTATAAGATGAGAAACTCATTATATTATAGTCACATCTTGTTTTGGACTAAATTCAGTATAGTTCAACTTGATCACATAGACTTGACTTTGAATAACTTTTTTTCCAGAAATCAAATTTATTTTCAGTAGATGATATTCTTGTCACCACTGAGGGTTTTAAAGAGAATGTGATACAAATTCTAAAGACCGTGGGGAGATCAGTGATAATATCTTACATATATATGTGGTGTTTTGTGGTTTAGACAATGCTTTCCTGTATGTTTTCTTGTGCAGTACACTCAGCAACCAATAAAGTAGGTATTATCAGTCCCATTTTATAAATGAAAATGCTGAAGCTCAATGACTCACTCAAATTATACAACTTATTCTGAGATTTCAGTCTTGATTTTTTACTTTCTAATGTTATTTTTACATTATCTTTGCTCCCCCAATCCAGAGAAGAATTTAAAAAATGATTTGAGCAATGATTACATTTTGGGAAGACATGTATAATGCATTTAGAAGGGGGCAACAATAACTAGGAATTCTAAGTTCTGGTTTGTCAATTAAAAATACAGAGTTCTGTCTTCACATGAAAGGGAAGGACAGTTAACTACTTTTGTCATATTTCAAATAAGGTTATGGCATTTGTGCAGCTAGTTTCTGTGAGGGCCTTGTAGAAACTTTACATTGATATTTGTCTGGGAAACAATAGCACAAGACAGAGAGGGCACGCCATAGATTCCAACCCACATCTGCAAACTCTTGCTGGGTAGCTGAGTGACTGGGCCTAGCCTAGTGTGAGGAATGCGTGCCCTGCAACTTCAGAGTCACAATTCAATTGATTGAAAGAGATTTGTTCCCACTTCTTTCTGGGAGCCTTGGGTATACAATGTCTGTATTCACCTCTTTCCTTCAAAGCTGGAAAGAGGGAAGAGCTGAAGAAGGAAGTGTTGGTTAGATTTTTTTCCCTTCAAATAGTGGTCCCTTCTAGTGTACTAATGGGAAGCATACAGCTTTTGAAAAGTTTGTGCATTTAATATCAATGGTGTGAGGGACATCATGAGATTTTTCAGAAGATCATTAGATCTTTATGAGATCTTGTATCCTCCTAGTGCCTTGCACATAGTGGATATGCAATAAACTTTTGTAGAATCAATGTATTTTTAAGTTTTAGTCCCAGAAATTCACTCTATTTACCTTCTTAAATGCTTTTGGAAAGATTTGATGTAATGATGTGACTGAAGGGTATAATGGTCATGTGTTTTTCATAATACACGATGAACATCCCTTTTCTGAAAAGCTCGGGACCAGAAGTATTTAGGATTTTGGATTTTTTTCAGATTTTGGAATATTTGCATTATACTTACTGGTTGAGTATCACTAAGCTGAAATCCAAAATGCTCCAATGAGCATTTCTTTTGAGCATCATGTCAAGCGCTCAAAAACTTCTGGGTTATGTAGGGTTTCAGATTTTGGATTTTCCACTGTATGGGTGCAAAACCTATACTGTGGAAACTTTGGATCAGTTAAATTCTCTTTAGATAGAGTGCCTGGGCACGTCTTAGTTTTTGACTTGAAAAGCAATTCTGGCAGTGATGTATACATTTCAAAAATAGCAACTTTTAAGTAGAAAACTTTCATGGGGTCAGTAAAAAGTTTTTTTCATTCCCATTTTTTTGCACATTATTGTAATTACATGAAAGACTTTTTGCCTTTTTATTTTTATTTCTCATACGGATTTGCAATCCAATGAAAGACTTTTTGACTTGAAATCTTCACTCAGGTTATGTGGAGCTTGATTGATATTAGTTTCTGAAATGACCTCGTTTAATATTAGGATGCTGTATTCACAAACCCCTTGCAGTCTTCAACCTTTTTTTTTTTTTTTTTTTGAGACAAGGTCTAGCCCTGTCACCCAGTCTGGAATGCAGTGGTGCGATTTGGCTCATTGCAACCTCTGCCTCCCAGGCTCAAGTGATACTCCCACCTCAGCCTCCAGAGTAGCTGGGACTCTAGGCATGTACTACCACACCCAGCTAATTTTCATATTTTTTGTAGAGATGGAGTTTTACCATGTTGTCCAGGGTGGTTTTGAATTCCCAGACTCAAGTAGTCCACTGGCCTCAGCCTCCCAAAGTGCTGGAATTACAGGCATGAGCCACCACACCTGGCCCAGCCTTTTAAATTCATCCATTTGTAGCAGGTTTCTGTTAATGCTAAGCTATATGCTTGCAGTTACCAGTGGGATTATTCTGTTTTTGTTTTGTTTTGTTTTGTTAACCTTGTCTCTTATACCTCACCTCCTATAAGACCAAGCTTTTAAAAAATCACTATTTCTCTGTTGAACATTTCCAACTCTGATTATTCTTATTCTTTTGTCTTGTATTATTTGTATTTGATTAAAACTTTATTTTGCAGCCGGGCACGGTGGCTCCCAGCATTTTGGGAGGCCAAGGCGGGTGGATCACCAGGTCAGGAGATCGAGACCATCCTGGCCAACATGGTGAAACGCTGTCTCTACTAAAAATACAAAAATTAGCCAGGCATGGTGGCACGGGCCTGTAATCCCTGCTTTTTGGGAGGCTGAGACCGGAGAATCCCTTTAACTTGGAAGGCGAAGGTTGTAGTGAGCTGAGATTGCACCACTGCACTCCATCCTGGCAACAGAGTGGGACTCCATCTCAAAAACAAAAAACAAACTTTATTTTGCATTTTTAGGTAACATTTCTGATTATTTTCAAGTTACTTAGAGTTTCAGCTTTTCAACTGGAAGATGATATCAAGGACACTGATACTGTCATTGTTTTTATCTTATTTTTAATCCATCCCTTCACCCCTAAGTCTAATATAGTACAAAAATAGAAGTTGATATACTGAAGTTGATCTCTAAATGTATCTTGATTTTTGATTCTCTTGTCTTGCAGACATGTTGGTCGTCACTGCCTCCGAAACCACTTTAGCCCTCAGCTCTGTATCAGAAAGTAAGTTTCTAAGTCTGGAGATTATTTTTTTTTCCTTAGGGAAAAGCAATAGATTGTTGACTTAGATTTGGTAGATATGTACGAAAGTGGGCAGTTGTAGACAGTTGACTGAAACTTAAGTAATTGTGGTCGCTATTTATCGTTTGTGTGTATGCGTGTTGTTTGTTTTTGAGACAGGCTCTCACTCTATTGCCTAGGCTAGAGTTCAGTGGCACAATCAGAGCTCACTGTAGCCTCGACTTCCTGAGCTCAGCTTCCTGTTGCTGGGACTACAGATGTATGGTGTGCCACCATGCCTGGCTAATTTTTAGTACTTTTTGTAGAGACGGGTTTCGCCATTTTGCCCAAGCTGGTCTTGAACTCCTGGGCTCAAGTGATACTCCTGCCTCGGCTGGAATTATAGGCATGAGCCACTGCACCTGGACTTTCATGCTATATATTTATTCTCAGTCTGTTAATGTCAACAATTGCCTTTGTGTGACTTTTTGAAAACTTTTTGTTTTGGAAATATTTTATACTTTTAGAAAAGTTATAAGATTAATATGATGAAATTCTATATAGCTCTCACCCACGTTTGTCAGTTGTTAACATTTTATTGTGTTTGCTTATAACTCTTTTTCTGTATTTTAAATTATGCTATATGAAATTTTTATTTTTGTAGGTCAAAACTGGTGGAATATTAATGACTTAGCGTAGTTCAGCCTAATATATATTTAATTATTACCATTTTCACTGAATACTTTAAGGGTAAATTGTGAATATCATAACCATTTATCTCTAAGTATTTCTCCTAAGGATAAAGAAATTGTCTTACATAATGCAGTATAATTATATAAGCATAATTATCAAATTCAGGAAATTTAACATTGATGAACTCTTATCTGATATACAGTTGATTTTCAGATTTTTCATTTGTCCCAAATAACGTATTTTATAGAAATACAATCAGCTGGGCACGGTGGCTCATGTCTGTAATCCTCGCAATTTAGGAGGCCTACATGGAAGGATCACTTGAGGCCAGGAGTTCAAGACCAGCCTGAGCAAGAGAGAGAGACTCTGACTCTACAAAAAATTAAAAAATAAAAAATTAGCTGAGTATGGTAGTGTGTGCCTATAGCCCCAGCTATAGGGGAGGCTAAGGCAGGAGGATGTCTTGAGCCTAGCAATTTGAGGCTGTAGTGAGCTATGATTATGCCACTGCACTCCAGCCTGGGCAATAGAATGAGACCTCCATCTGTATTTTAAAAACAAGAAGGTCGGGTGCAGTGGCTCATGCCTGTAATCCCAGCACTTTGGGAGACTGAGGTGGGTGGATCACCTGAGGTCGGGAGTTCAAGACGAGCCTGGCCAATGTGGTGAAACCCCGTCTCTACTAAAAATACAAAAAATTAGCCTGGCATGGTGGCAGATGCCTGTAAGTAATCCCAGGTACTTGGGAGGCTGAGGCAGGAAAATTGCTTGAACCCGGGAGGCGGAGGTTGCAGTGAGCTGAGATCGTGCCATTGCACTCTAGCCTGAGCGACAAGAGCGAAACTCCATCTCAAAAAAAAAAGAAAGAAAAAAGAAACACAATTCTCCATTGTCCATCCAGAATCTAATTAGGAACATACATTGAACTTAGTTGACGTCTTTCTTTAGTATCCTATAATCTGTAACTGTTGCTTAGACTTTCTCTACAGTCTTATGACATTGACAGTTTTTGAAGAATACAGGCCAGTTTTGTAGTGTTCCTCAAGTTGGCTTTTTCTGATTCTTTCCTAATGATTAGATTCAGGTTGTGCTTTTTTGGCAAGAGTAATGGATGATGTTATATCTTCAATACATCATGTCAAGGGCCATATGATGCCATATTTTACCATTATCAGTAATTTTTCTTTTTTTTTTTTGAGACAGAGTTTTGCTCTTGTTGCCCAGGCTGGGTGCAATGGCATGATCTCAGCTCACCACAACCTCCTCCTCCTGGGTTCAAGTGATTCTCCTGCCTCAGCCTACTGAGTAGCTGGAATTACAGGCAGGTACCACCATGTCCCCTAATTGTGTAGTTTTAGTGGAGATAGGGTTTCTCCATGTTGGTCAGGCTAGTCTTCAACTCCCGACCTTAGGTGATCTGACCTCCTTGGCCTCCGAAAGTGCTGGGATTACAGGTGTGAACCACTGCACCTGGCTTTTTTTTTTTTAATTTTGTTTTGTTTTGAGATGGGATCTCGCCCAGGCTGGGTTGCAGTGGGGTGATCATGGCTCAGTGCAACCTCCGCCTCCCAGGCTCAAGGGATCCTTCCACCTCAGCCTCCTGAGTAGCTGGGACCACAGGAGCTCACTACCACACCTGGCTAATTTTTTGTAATTTTGGTAGGGGTGGGATTTTGCCATTTTGGCCAGGCTGGTCTCAAACTCCTGAGCTCAGGCGATCTGCCTGCCTTGGCCTCCCAAAGTGCTGAGGTTATAGTCGTAAGCCACTGCGCCTGGTCCTCTTTCTTTTTTTAAATTAGAGGCGGGGGTCTCACTGTGTTGCCCAGGCTGGTCTTAAACTTCTAGCCTCAAGTGATCCTCTTGCTTTGGCCTCCCAAAGTGCTAAGAATTATAGGTGTGAGCCACTGCACTCGGCCTAATTTTTAACTTTGATCATTTGGGTAACAAATGTCTGCTAGTATTTTTCTATTGTAAAGTTACTGTTACTTCCTTTTGTAATTAACAGATAATCTCTAGACAGATATTTTCTTGAGGAATGGAATCATATTTAATATAGGCACATAATAGTTTTTTTTTTCAGAGACAGGATCTCAGTCTGTCACCCAGGCTGAAGTGCAGTGACTTGATCACGGCTTACCACATCCTCAGTCCCCTGGGCTCAGTTGATCCTCCCATCTCAGCCTCCTGAGCAGCTGAACTGTAGGTGCACACCACCACGCCCAGCTAGTTTTTGTATTTTTTGTAGAGAAGGGGTTTTACCATGTTGCCCAGGCTGGTCTTGAACTCCTGGGCTCAAGCGATCCACCCACCTCAGCCTCCAAAAGTGCTAGGATTACAGGCATGAGTCACCATTCTCAGCCCAATAAATTGTTGAGGATAGCTGTTTCTTATTTATTTATAGAGACAGGGTCTCCTATGTTGCCCAGGCTGGTCTCAAACTCCTGGGCTCAAGGGATCCTCCTGTCTCGGCCTCTCAAAGTGCTGGGATTACAGGCATGAGCCACTGCACCTGGCCTGAGCATAGCTGGTTAATAGTTGGTTTCAACCTAGCCCAGTGACAAAGGAAACTAAGAAACTATTGTGGTACCGAGCTGAATCTAGTTCTTGATTTTTGAGAACCTGAAAGGGAATCTTGAAAAGCCAGATAAGAGCAGATGGTAATGTATGAGATAAAACTCTGGCCTTGGAAAAGCATAATCCATTTATGTGAATATTTTAAAAATAAACTTGCCCTGCCAGCCAACAAGAAGTTGTGCTTTCACTGCCAGACCTGTGTATTGGGTGGGATTAGAAAGCAGAGTTATCAGCTGGGTATGGTGGCTCATGCCTGTAATCCCAGCACTTTGGGAGGCTGAGGTGGGCGGATCACGAGGTCAGGAGATCAAGACCATCCTGGCCAATATGGTGAAACCCCATCTCTACTAAAAATACAAAAATTAGCTAGGCATGGTGGCACACGCCTGTAGTCCCAGCTACTTGGGAGGCTGGGGTAGGAGAATCGCTTGAATCTGAGATGTGGAGGTCTCAGTGAGCCGAGATTGTGCCACTGAACTCCAGCCTGGCGACAGAGCGAGAGTCTGTCTCAGAAAAAAAGAAAACGAAATCAGAGTTATTGTCTGATATGACCTCATCAGATGATTGAGGTTATTCACTGAATTAAACTTGGTATAAAAATAAGGTAAGTGGAGGAACATGTTTTCCCAATACTGTGGATTTGCCTAGCCCACCATACTGTTATTGGAAAAGGGGTCTTGACCCAGACTCCAAGAGAGGGGTCTTGGATCTCACGTAGGAAGGAATTCAAGGTGAGTAGCAAAGCGCAGTGAAAGAAGCAAGTTTATTAGAAACTACTCCATAATATAATAGGATGTCCCAAGGAAACACTTGGAGGAACATGCTGTCTTTAAGTTTCTTTTTTTCTTCTCTCTGTTTTGTTTTTGTTTTGTTTTATATACTTTTTTCTATGTCTTTAAATTTTTATTTTTTTTTTATTTTTAATTTTTTGAAAATATTTTGAAATAGAGTCTTGCTTTGTTGCCAAGGCTGGAGTACCATCATGCAATCACAGCTTACTGCAGCCTCTACCTCCCTGGGCTCAGGAAATCCTCTTGCCTCAGCCTCTGGAATAGCTGGGACTATAGGCTCGGACCATCATGCCTGGCTAAATTTTCTTTACATTTTTTGTGGAGACGGGGTTTTGCCATGTTGCCCAGACTGGTCTCAAACTTCTAGGCTCAAGCTGTCTGGCCACCTTAGCCTCCCAAAGCGCTGGGATTATAGGCATGAGCCACCATGCCTGGCATAAGTGTTCCTTATATAGAGGTCTTGTCTCTGTAAAGATTAAACTAAGCTGTGCTTACATGCGGAGGAGCAGACAGCATGACAAAATTTATTATTCTATTGATTTAAAGAAAACTATCCTTGACATTTTAGTGTGTAAGGACATCAAAGCATAACAATAATTATTGAAAGCATAAGTTGTTACGGGTATTGGGACATCTGGACTTTCTGTTGTTGGAGTTTTTCTTTGCAGGTGTTACCAAGCTGCTTCCTTAGCTGTAAACATCTTAGGACCGGGGTTATGACTGGCAAGGAATATGCCTTGCTAGTTTTAAGATGGAGTTGATTTTATTTTTATTATTTTCTGTTTTCTATTGCTGTAGCAAGATAGAGTCAATTTTAAAATAGTGTCACTCTGGCTTTCCTAGGCTCCTGCTTCCCTAACAAAACCTTTTCTAAAAAGATACTGAATTTTTTTTTTTTGAGACAGTTTTGCTCTTGTTGCCCACGTTGGAGTGCAATGGCACAATCTCAGCTCGCTGCAACCCCTGCCTCCTGGGTTCAAGCGATTCTCCTGCCTCTGCCTCCAGAGTAGCTGGGATTACAGGCACCTGCTACCACACCCAGCTAATTTTGTATTTTTAATGGAGATGGGGTTTCTCCATGTTGATCAGTCTGGTCTTGAGCTCCTGACCTCAGGTGATCTGCCCACCTTGGCCTCCGAAAGTGCTGGGATTACAGGCCTGAGCTACCATGCCCAGCCAGTATTGTAAAATATTAACTTAACAAAAAGTTATGCAAAATATTAAACCAAGCTTACTTTTAGTTCTTTTGAAACTTTCTGGTTTTATTGTAGTGCTGTTCCTTTGGGAACCACAGCCAAAGAAGAGATGGAGCGGTTCTGGAATAAGAACACAGGTTCCAACCGTCCCTTATCTCCCCACATCACTATCTACAGGTAAGGACTCTGGAGCCAGAGAATGTAGAGGTAGTGGGTGAAAGTTCTGAAGGTTGATCTTTAGCCTACCTGATACTTCCCTCACTTTTGCTCAACTAAAATACAACTGTGTAGATAAGGTAAACCCCTCAGGGTGGAGGGAGATAACATAAGGATTATCTTAGCCCTTTTTTTTATATGGAGATGGCTAAATTCTATCTTCTAGCATTAGAAGGGTAATTTATCCTGCAAAACTACCATTAAGAAAAATCTGGGCCAGGTGTGGTGGCTCATGCCTGTAATCCCAGCACTTTGGGAGGCCAAGGCGGGTGAATCACGAGGTTAGGAGATTGAGACCATCCTGGTCAACATAGTGAAAACCCGTCTCTACTGAAAATACAATAGAAATGCACCATTGTACATTTCCACTAGCAGTGTATAAGGGTTCCAGTTTATCCACATCCTCACCAACACAACATCCATGTTTCTACTAACATCTGTTCAAGGCAGTTTGGGCTTTTTAAAAATTATGGTTCTAAAAATTATTTTAATCCCTTCCCACTGCCCAATTTCAAAGGCACTTCAACATTTTTGGGTATTCGTTACAGCTGCACTCCTCTTTCAGTCACCACAGTCTATACTAGTTTTCTATTTGCTGCCATAACAAATTATTGCAAACTTAGTGACTTAAAACCACACAAATTTATTACAGTTCTGTGAGTCAGAAGTCTTGACAAAATCTTCCTGGACTGAAATCAAGGTGTTTTCAGGGCCCTGTTTCCTTCTGGAGGCCCTAGGGAAGAATGCATTTCCTTGCCTTTTCCAGCTTCTAGAGGCTATCTGAATTCCTTGGCATGTGCCCTCCTTCCTCCGTCTTCAGAACCAGCAATGCTAAATTGAATTCTTAAGTCCCAACAGCTGACCTTGCTTCCATCATCACATTTCTTCTTTGACTCCTTTCTTCTGTGAGTCTCTTCTGCTTTTCTTTTTTCTCTTTTCTCTCTTCTGCTGTTAAAGACCTTTATGATTACACTGGGCCCGTCCTAATAATCTGGAATAGTCTATCTTGTTTTGTTTTTGAGACAAGGTCTCGCTGTATTGCCCGGGCTGAAATGCACAAGTTTTCTACAAGTTTTTTTCTGAGACAGAGTCACTCACTGCCACTTGGCCGGCAAAGCCTACAATTTCTACTCTCTGCCCCCACCCCACCACCCCCCTGCTTTTTTTTTGAGACAAAGCCTCACTGTGTCATCCAGGCTGGAGTGCAGTGGCACAATCTCAACTCACTGCAACCTCTACCTCCCGGGTTCAAGTGATTCTCCTGCCTCAGCCTCCTGAGTAGCTGGGATTACAGGCATGTGCCACCACGCCCAGATAATTTTTTTGTATTTTTAGTAGAGACGGGGTTTCACCATGTTGTCCAGGCTGGTCTCCAACGTCTGACCTTGTGATCCGCCTGCCTTGGCCTCCTGCTGGGATTATGGGCGTAAGCCACCGTGCCCAGCTCTACAAGTTTTTAATAAAACTTGTGGGGAAAGGTCATGGCTCACTGTAGCTTCAATCTCCCAGGCTTAAGTGGTCCTTTCAGCTCAGCCTCCTGAGTACCTGGGACTACAGGCATGCACCACCATGCCTTACTCATTTTTAAATATTTCCTAGAAATGGAGTTCTGCTTAAGCTGACTTTGAACTCCTAGGCTCAAGCTGTCCTCCCACTTCGGCCTCCCAAATTTCTGGGATTACAGGTGTGAGCCACTGCACACAGCCTAATCTCTTTATCTTAAGGTTGTCTTATTAGCAACTTTAATTTCATCTGCAACCTTAATTCCCCTTAGACATAAAAGGTAGCATATTCATAGGTTCTAGGGATTAGAATATGGACATCTTTAAGGAGGCCATTATTCTACCTACTACAACTTCTTAATGCTTGGGTGTGTGTTTCCTCAATTGCAAGACAATCTCCAAAGTAAAACCATCACTATGTTAATTAGAAAATTAACATTGATCCAGTGTTGCTATCTAAACCTTAGGTACCATTCAAATTTTGCCACTCCATGAATGTCCTTTATAGGCCTAAGATTGAACCTAGAATTATATATTACGTTTAGTTGTCATATCTCTTTAATCTCCTACAATATGGAAGACATTTTTAGTCTTTCCTTATTTGTTATGACCTAGACATTTTTAGAATGTTCCTCAATTTGGGTTTATTTGGTGTTTTTTGTTGTTTTTTGAGGCGAAAATCTGCTCTTGTTGCCCAGGCTGGAGTGCAATGGCGAGATCTCGGCTCACTGCAACCTCCGCCTCCTGGGTTCAGGCAATTCTCCTGCCTCAGCCTCCCGAGTAGCTGGGATTACAGGCATGCACCACCACACCCAGCTAATTTTGTATCTTTAGTAGAGACGGGGTTTCACCATGTTGGTCAGGCTGGTCTCCAACTCCTGACCTCAGGGGATCTGCATGCCTTGGCCTCCCAAAGTGCTAGGATTACAGCTGTGAGCCACAGCGCCTGTTTATTTGCTGTTTTATGATCTATGCATTTTTGGCAGGAATACTCCTGCAGTAATGCTATAGTTCTCCTAGTACCTTGTATCAGGAGGCAGGTGCTGATGATTTATCCTATTATTGGTGATGTTAACTTTTGTCACTGTTTGAGATGTGTCTGCTAGATTTCTCTACCATAAAGTTATTGAATAAGGATGTTGTATTTATTAATTAATACATATTTTGGGAGGGGAGTTACTTTGAAACTCTAAATATTCTTTCTCATCAGATATTTACTCACCAGTATCTGTTGGAGGTACTTGCCTAAATCGTTTATTACTGAGATAGTTGCCAAATGTAATGTTACTAATTTTATATAATATTTTCTAGATTTATTTGTTATGATAGGGTAATGCTTGCTTTCTCTATCAGTGTGGACTTAAGGATAATATGGACTCAAGCATTATACTCCCCAAAGGATTATACTGTGTATTTATTTATTTATTTTTGTCACCCAGGTTGATGTGCAGTGGTGCAATCTCGGCTCACTGCAACCTCTGCTTCCTGGGTTCAAGTGATTCTTCTTCCTCAGTCTCCTGAGTAGCTGGGATTACAGGCATGTGCCACCACACCCGACTAATTTTTGTATTTTTAGTAGAGACTGGGTTTTACCATGTTGTCCTGGCTGGTCTCTACCTCCTGACCTCGTGATCCTCCCACCTTGGCCTCCCAAAGTGCTGGGATACAGGCATGAGCCACCAGGCCAAGCCCTCTGTTATTATTTATTTTGGTGTTCAAATTGTCCCAGACCTGGCCAATAGGAGTTCTTCAAAACGACTCCTGTGAAATCAGTATCTGGGTTCTCGATGTGCTCATTGCTACTAGTATGTCATTGCTTCTAGGCCCTCTGTGGATAGAGGTAGCATATATATGTATGCATTCTCTGTCACACACCCACCACATGTGTATGTATATAAATATATACATCCATACATCATATATGCATATGTATACATCTCTGTTTATCTCATCTTCAAAAGTGGCATTGATAGCTGTTTTTGCTGATGTCTTTGAAATAAGTCCCTGTAAATCTGCTTTTTTTTTTTTAAGGCTAACCCAGCAAAGCATCTTGAGCTCTGCTACTCTCTTGGGTTTCTGCCAATGAGGCTGGCCATTTTTTAACCACCTCCACAAATACCATAACCCTTAAGTTTTTTTCCAAGCCAGATTCCAGGAATAATCCTGTTTGTAGAAACTGGACATGCCACTAAAACAGAAGGAGACTAATGAGTGATCTCATTTCTTCCTGTTTAATGGTGAATCTTTTTTTTAAGAGATAAAAGTTTTGGGGAAGAATTATAATGAAAAAGAGCCTCCCAGATTATTCTGAATCTATATTTAAAGCCCTGGCCTTTTTTCACAGGCCATATAAAGAATGGTTGTAGGTTGGTAAGGTGATTCTTTCACTACCTTGTTTGCTTTTCTTATGTAACTCCAGACATACTTGGGGTTGGGGGGAGGGTAGAAAGCAGCCGGGAACGTGGGGCTATTTCCAGAGTGGCATGTCAGGGAAAGATAGATATCTCAGATATCTGAAATCATATTTTCTATTAACCACTTTTTGGATTTTTTGAGAGGCCTGGAAGTAAATGGTTAGTGATGTTAAATATATTTTCATGTACTTATTGGCCATTGGCAGTCTTGGCCATTGGAGAAATGTTTTTACTTTCTGGAGGTGTTTTTTGTTGTTATTTTTTGCTTTTCAGTCAGGGTCTCCCTCTGTCACTCAGGCTGGAGTACAGTGGTAGGATCACTGCTTGCTGTAGCCTCCACCTCCTGGGCTCAGGCAGTCCTGGTGCCTCAGCGCCCCCAAGTAGCTGGGACTACAGGTGCATGCCACCATATCTGGGTAATTCTTGTATTTTTTGTAGAGAAAGGGTCTTTTTTTTTTTGCCATGTTGCCCAGGCTGGTCTCAAACTCCTGAGCTCAGGCAGTCTGCCCACCTAGGCCTCCCAAAGTGCTAGGATTACAGACATGAGCCACTGTGCCTGGCCACAGTCTTGATTTTCTATAATCTAGATTGTAGAATGTTCATAAGGGACTAGTGAAGAAGACTTACCTTTACTCCATGATGCCTGAGACCTCAGCTGGAAAAGGGGCTGAATTAATCTGAAGATCCAATCATTCACGTGTCTTGGGTTGATTCTGGCTGTTGGATAGGGCCCTTATTTTCTCTCTCCATAGGCCTTTTCACAGGATATCTGTGTAAGCTGCTTTGGGTTTCCACATAGGATGAGGGAGGAAGGAGAATTTGTAAGTCACGCAGCATCACTTGTGCTGCATTCTATCTTTTGAAGCAGTTGAGCATCAAGTCCTGCTCAGGTTCAAAGGTAGAGGCTAAATACTTGCTTGATGAGAAATGACAAGATTCTGGAAGATCATAGGGGACTGGAAATAATGTGGTTATTTTTAGAAAACAAAATCTTTTATCTTGTTATTACTGGGCTAACCAGGCTATGATTTTAACTGTTTTTGAAAATTAGGGTAACATTTGAATTCAGCAGTGTCATATTGCATCACTCCCATTTTCTATATCAGTATTTCTGAAAGATTTCCAAAACAGTGCATATGTTTCTTCTATTAGCTCTTTCAGTCATGGGCTTTGATTCATCTGGTCCCAGAGCCCCAAGTGTGTTTGGAATCTTCTAATTTTCTCACCTCTTTAGGGTTTCAAGTATTTCAAATCAATATTTCTTCCATCTTTTTCATGCTGATAATCATTCTCTTTGACAGATAAAATAGTTGTGCAATCTGTTTCATACTCTGTCATCAATTAGCATAAAATTGCTCATCCCAGTTAGGAGGCACTTCTGTCTCAGAATACAATTTTAAAAGCTCCTTTTTGTTGTTCTTGAGATTTTTGCAAGCCTCAGCTCATTCTGGGTTTCGGTCTCCTGATTCTTCTTACCAAATCACCCCATTGTTTTCTGTCCTTGGTTATGTGGCTCTTCCACCTTTTATATTTCTTTTGTTAAGTCTGAGTTGATCAGAGTGATATCTAGCTAATATTAATATTTTTAATTTATTTGGCAATATTTCTTTCTTATTGTGACCATTTTCATTATGTAGGTAGAATTTTCTTTTGAGATATTTTTAACCTCCTCATTTCTCTTCAGAGTGTTTAATATATGGTTTGATTATGTTTGATATTCTTTGTCTAAGCTAACATTCCAAGATGAGTGGTAACTTTCTTCAGAAACTCTTGTTCTTTCCATTTTACCCACCAGTTCTCTCCTGAGCATGAGAACTAGGTCTAGAATAACAGTGTTGGTTGCCCTTCTATGGAAAGTTGATGATTCATGATTTAAAAAGGGGTTTGATGACAAAAAGTATTTCACAACTACTGTGGATTAAGAAATATGTACTAAATCCAGAAGACTGGATATAAAAATTTGGGATAGTAATTTATTATAGCATTTTATTTATTTATTTTTTTTGAGACGCAGTCTTGCTCTTTTGCCCAGGCTGGAGTGCAGTGGCACAATCTCAGCTTACTGCAACCTCCATCTCCTGGGTTCAAGTGTTTCTCCTGCCTCAGCCTCCCAAGTAGCTGGGATAACAGGCATGTGCCACCATGCCTAGCTAATTTTGTATTTTTAGTAGAGATGGGGTTTCCGTATGTTGGTCAGGTTGGTCTAAACTCCCAACATCATTTTATTTTATTTTTTGAGATGGAGTTTCGTTCTTGTTGCCCAGTCTGGAGTGCAGTGGCACAAACTCGGCTCACTGCAACCTCTGCCTCCTGCGTTCAAGTGATTCTCTTGCCTCAGTCTCCCGAGTAGTTGGGATTATAGGAGTGTGCCACCATGCCTGGCTAATTTTGTATTTTTAGTTGAGATGGGATTTCTCCATGTTGTTCAGGCTGCTCTCAAACTCCTGACCTCAGATGATCCCCCGCCTCAGCCTCCCAAAGTGTTGGGATTACAGGTGTGAGCCACTGTGCCTGGCCCAGGTTTGTATTTTTAAAGTAAAAAGTGGAAACATGGCCGGGCATGGTAGCTCATGCCTGTAATCCCAGCACTTTGGGAGGCTGAGGTGGGCAGATCACGAGGTCAGTAGTTCAAGACCAGCCTGGCCTAGATGGTGAAACTCTGTCTTTACTAAAAATAAAAAAATTAGCCAGATGTGGTGGTGGTTGGATATAATACCAGCTACTCAGGAGGCTGAGACTGGAGAATCTCTTGAACTCAGGAGGCACAGGTTGCGGTGAGCTGAGATTGCACTGCAGCACTCCAGCCTGGGTGACAGAATAGGACTCCGTCCATGGGGAAGAAAAAAAAGTGAAAACACAGAAATTTGAAGGCTGAGGTTTTTTTGTTTGTTTGTTTTTGTTTTTAGAAAATAGTGCCTATTCAGGAGAATCGCTTGAAACTGGAAGGGGAGGCGGAGGTTGCAGTGAGCCAAGATCGGACCGCTGCATTCCAGCCTGAGTGGCAGAGTGAGACTCCATCTCAAAAAAAAAGAAAAAGGACAATAGAAAATAGCACCTATTTCAGAATTAGTTTACATTTTTGCCAAGATGAACTCTACTATGGTGTCATCTTTTCCTTTTTAAAATTGTCTTTATGTGTTTTACAGTTGGTCTCTTCCCATGGCGATGTCCATCTGCCACCGTGGCACTGGTATTGCTTTGAGTGCAGGTATGTATATGTGTTTTTACACACACACATTTGCTTCTTTGAAAATCTTGGCTGTTTCAGTGGCCCTAGTCACTGCCTCCTTTGCAGCTCTGCAGCTTGATTTAGAGGGAACAATAAGTCTCTTTTAAGTTTATTGTTCATTCATTCCTTTGACAATTCATTATGAGTTGCACTGTGCTCAGATTTTTTTTTTCTTTTTTTTTTTTTGAGACAGTTGTTCTATCGCCCAGGCTGGAGTGCAGTTACTTGATCTCGGCTCACTGCAACCTCCACCTCCCAGTTCAAGCAATTCTCCTGCCTCAGCCTCCCAAGTTGCTGGGACTACAGGAGCGTGCCACCACACCTGGCTAATTTTTTGTATTTTTAGTAGAGACGGGATTTCACCGTGTTAGTCAGGATGATCTTGATCTCCTGACCTCTTGATCCACTTGCCTTCACCTCCCAAAGTGCTGGGATTACAGGCATGAGCCACCATACCCTGCCCAGATTTCCTTAGCAAATTTTTAACCCATTCCCTAGCACTTCCTAATATCATATTTATTGAAATTATAGAGAGCAGAGAAATGTAATAGAGATGGGATGGCTGGCTGATCATTGATGAATGTCCAAGATGAATCATCAACCTTATTCTTCAGAAACTCAGTTTTAGTGCCCATTCTTATCACCTAGACGTGATCAGTCCCCAAAGACTAGCTTACTAACTAATCTCATGAAATCTTGTTTTACGGACCAGAATGTCTGTTTATTCATTTATATAATATGAAATGGAGCTACAGAGTGAATTGTATAGTGGTGTTAGTTAATTAGTATATCCTTTTTAGGTAGGAAGGTTTATTATGTGGAGTACAGATTACAATCAGGTTTCTGGAATCTGATGTATTTTATCACAGTAGGGATATACTTTCAAGAGGTCAGCTAGAGTTAAAAATTTTCTCTGGCTGTTGCTGGAAACAGACATTTTTGCTTTTTTATTTTTATGTGTTTATTTTCTCACAAGAATATGCAATAACATATTTTTACTTTTTTAGCTTTCCTTTTTCTAGCCTTATAGCATACATTGTTCTCCTATCCCCACCAAAAACAGAAACAGAAACTAGATTATGTTCCCTAGATACACACTCTCAAAGCATTCTAGTTTTTCTTTCATAACAGTCATCTTAGTTGTAATTTACTTGTTCATTGTCATTCTTCCTTACTGGATTGCCTGCTCCATGAAGCTTAGATGGCATCTGTCTGTATTTTTAATCATCTAGTATGGTACTTAGAATGTAGTAGATAATTTAATAAATATTTGGTGAATACAAAATGAATACCACTCTCTTTTTTGTTAATACGTTTTATATATTTCTGTCCTAAATTTCTATTCAGTGTATGATCATAGTTTTTGGCTCTAGAAGTATCTTGTTTTGGTCCTCTGCATACCAACTATAATAACTACCTAACTAATATTGTATTTCAACTGGTAGTTCTGTGTGATATGATTACTAGTTTAGCTGAAAGCTATTCAATTCAGTGGGAGCAAGAAGAGATTATCGGACATTAGAGTGCTGCATAGATAAATCTAAGTTTGTTCTCTATTAGTCACCTTGAGACATCGAGAGAACTTGTGTTCTCTCCCAGCAGAGGTGATCTAGCTCTTATATATCCACAAGGAGAACAGATGCAAACTAAGAGTAGTGGAGTGCTTTCTAAAAGAAATGCTCCAATGAATGGTTAGCACATTTTCAATAAGACTTCGGTTCTAAGTTGACAGTCCTAGGACCCTTGCTGGGAAAGGAAAATGTTCTTACGAGTTTGAACAGTGTGTAAATCCCTGCTGTGAGTACAGACTCTTTTCTCCTGTGGATTGTTCCCTGGTATGTCTTTTTTTTTTTTTTTTTTTGAGACAGAGTTTCACTCTTGTTGCTCTGGCTGGAGTACAATGGCACAGTCTTGGCTCACTGCAGCCTCTGGAGACCAGCTTCCTGGGTTCAAGCTATTCTTCTGCCTCAGCCTCTCAAGTAGCTGGGATTATAGGTGCCTGCCACCATGCCTGGCTAATTTTTGTATTTTTAGTAGAGACAGCGTTTCCAAACTCCTGATCTCAGGTGATCTGCCTGCCATGGTTCCCAAAGTGCTGGGATTACAAGCGTGATCCACGATGTCTGGCCCCCTAGTATGTGTTTAACCTCATCCTGGGGAATAAGAGAAAATATCTTGCCTAGAATCCGTATGAAGTTATATACGTGAGAGATAGAAGCCCCACTGTTTTTTTACCTTACGTAAAATTCAGTCTGAGCCCATCTGTCTCATCTCTTTTGGTACTTTAGCATGGGAGCAGTGCCTAAGTTTCATTCATCACATCAGGCATCATTACAATCTTACCAAGAGATGGCTCATTTGTACAGAGTAGAGCAGTTGGCAGCCTTCAGGTCCTAGCATGTAGTGTGTTCTTGCTTCAGAAATTTGGTGCCAAATAGAGCTGTCGAGGTAGGAAAGGGAGTTTCTCTTGACTTTTGCTTTGTCGAAGTGATGGTCGTATTGTAAAAGTGCTCTTGTTTCTGTTTTTCATAATATCCTTCAGGGTCCCTCCTAGGCTTCTGTAAACTATTTTTTTTTTAAGAGACAGGGTTTCACCATATTGGTCAGGCTGGTCTCAAACTCTGAACCTCAGGTGATCTGCCCGCCTTGGCCTCCCAAAGTGCTGGGATTACAGGCATGAGCCACCGCGCCCGGCTCTGTAAACTGCGTTTTTAACTGAAGTGGTCATCAGTAGGGCTAGTGGCTCTAGTGTATATCTTGTATTTAAGGAGCTGCTGATGAGACATTGGCAGGAATTATCTGAATCTAAGCCTCTGCTATTTGCAATCTCATACGTGTGTGTGTGTATATATTTATGTATGTCTACGTATAGACATATATAGTTTTGTTGATAAGAATAGGGACGCATATCTAAGATCTGATACTGTCATTTCTGTTCTTTCATTCCTTTGGTTGGTAAAGCGATGATGGAATTGAGGTATAAGGATGATTCGTTGGCCAGGCATGGTGGCTTACACCTGTAGTCCCAGCACTTTGGGAGGCTGAGGCGGGTGGATCACGTGGTCAGGAGTTCAAGACCACCCTGGTCAATATGGTGAAACCCCATCTCTACTAAAAATAGCTGGGTGTGGTGGCGCCCACCTGTAGTCC
>PVKP010009678.1:0-67348 GCA_004027715.1 Plecturocebus donacophilus
ACAACCAGCATCAGTTATCCTAAAAACTTATCAAAAAGTAAAGAATATTACAACAATGAAGAATTTACATCAACTAATGGGCAAACAGCTAGTTAGCCTTAAATAACAGTATTAAATTCACATATATCAATATTAAGCCTAAACTTAAAGGGATTAAATGCCCCAATCAAAACATACAGTTAGACAAACTGAATAAAAAATTAAAACCCATTGGTACGCTGTATTCAGACCTTTCTTATAGGCAAGGACACACAAAGACTTAACATAAAGGGATGGAGGAAGATCTACCAACCTAATGGAGAGCAAAAACAAAAAAACAGACAAACAAAAAAAAACAACGGGATTTGAACTCAGACCTGGAACAAGCAAATTTAATAAATATTTACAGAACCTACCACCCCATATTCACAAAGCATATATTTTTTTCAATATTATATCATACCTATTCTAAAAGTGATCACATAATAGGAAATAAATCACTTTTTAGTAATTGCATAAGCATTTCACAGATTTAAATGAAATCCTGAGCAATAGACCAAGATTCTCGTTCTCTCTCCCTCTTTCTCTTTCTTTTTTCTCTTTTATTCTACTTCTTTCTTTCTCTTAAAACAAAAAAACCATCAAAGGTTTCCCACAGTCTTCAGGATAAAGTCTAAATACCTTATCCTCACTCCTGGCCACCTTTCCATCTCTCAGCACTCTTCTGACTTTCTTTGGACAGTATCATCTATTCTCATGCACCCACACAATTTCCACCAACAAGAAAAAAAAAAAAAAAAAAAAAGAAAAGAAAAAGAAAAAACACTTATAACCAATATCACGAATGAATAAAAGGACAGCATTCTGAATCCCATTACATTAAGGAAATACTAAGGGCCAAGGCCTAATTTAGAGAATTCCCTGGTGAATCTTAGTTAACTTTTAAGGAAGAAGTAATCACAGTAATACACAAGCTCTTTCTGTGCAAAAAGGAAGAGAGAACATTTTCCAACTTTTTTTTTGTTTGTTTGAAACTGAATCACACTCTGTCGCCCAGGCTGGAGTGCAGGGGTGTGACCTCAGGTCACTGCAACCTCCGCCTCCCAGGTGCAAGCGATTCTCCTGCCTCAGCTTTCCTAGTAGCTGGGATTACAGGTGTCCACGCCCAGGTAATTTTTGTGATTTTAGTAGAAACAAGGTTTTACCATGTTGGCCAGTGTAGTCTCAAACTCCTGACCTCAAGTGATCCGCCCACCTTGGCCTCCCAAAGTGCTGGGATTACAGATGTGAGCCACTGCGGCTGGCCCCAACTCATTTTATAAGGCCAGTATAACATTGACAAAAGGACATTGCAGGAAAACTATAATACTCCTCATAAACATAAACACAAAAATCCTTAATAAAATATAAACAAGTCAAATTTGGCAATATTATAAAAAGGATAATATTTCAACAAAAATGACAGTTTATTCTAGGATTGAAAAGCAGTTTAACATTCAAAAAGCAAGTAATGTGGCTGGGCGAGGTGGCTCATACCTGTAATCCCAGCACTTTAGGATGCTGAGGTGGGTGGATCACCTGAGGTCCGGAGTTCAAGACCAGCCTGGCTGACATGGTGAAACCCTGTTTCTACTAAAAATACAAAAAATTAGCTGGGCATGGTGGCGTGTGCCTGTAATCCCAGCTACTTGGGAGGCGGAGGCAGGAGAATGGCTTGAACCTGGGAGGCAGAGGTTGCAGTGAGCCAAGATCGCACCATTGCACTCCAGCTCAGGCAACAAGAGCAAAAAAAAAAAAAAAAAAAGTAATGTATGCTATGTTTTTAATGGATCCTCCAAAATTCATGTATTGGAAATTTTATCCCCAATGCAACAGAATTCAGAACTCAGGCCTCTTGGGAGATATTTAGATCATGAGGCTTCCATCCTCACAAATGACTTAATACTGCTATTAAATGGGCTTGCTGGAGTAGATTCTCTTTTCCTCACCCTTTCACCTTCCACCCTGAACGAATGGCACGAGATACTGGTGCTTTCATCTTGAACTTCCCAGCCTATGGAACTGTGAAATAAATTTCTGTTCTTTATAAATAACCCAATCTGTGGTATTCTGTTATAGCAGCACAAATGGACTAAGACAGTGTAATTCACCACATTAGCAGAATAAAGGAGCAAAACATTCAATTAATACCTGAAATAAAGCTCTTGATGAAAGTCAATACTGGGACAGTGTGGTGGCTCACGCCTGTAATCCCAGCACTTTGGGAGGCTGAGGCAGGCAGATCACTTGAGCTCAGGAGTTTGAGACTAGCCTGGCCAACATGGTGAAGCCCTGTCTCTACTGAAGTACAAAAACTTACTGGGCATGGTATCACGCATCTGTAGTCCCAGCTACTCAGGAGGCTGAGGAGGCAGAGGTTGCAGTTAGCCGAGATCACACCACTGCACTCCAGCCTGGGCGACAGAGCGAGACTCCATCTCATAAAAAATTTACAAAAGGCTCTTTCTGCAAATAATGTCAATTACAGTCATTCACATGGACATGTAGCCATTTCACTAATCACCACGAAGCATATTAATAATAGTCCACATCACCATGTGTCACAGTAAGTGCTTTTAATTGGACAATGTGTACTCTGTCTTTCTCTATCACAGTTAATGACTCATGGAGGCTAACCTAGCCTATCTGCCCATAGGTTGAAAAAATCTAATGGAACATTAGTCCCATGAACTCCCCCACCCCCTGCCCCAGTAAAAATCTGAATGCTAGGAAGCTCTGAGCTTTCCACAGTTGGAAACAAAATCTCTGTTATCTCCTTTTGTTTACAAGTCTCTCTGCATGATCATTCATGGTCACAGTTACTGCACCTCCATCTGTTAGGATTCAGGTTAACTTTGAGAGGCAAGATGGAAACTTCCAGTGCTTCAACAAGCAATTACTTGGAATTGTTTCTTGATCATGAATCAAGAAGGCTGCCACATGAAGTTCTGCTCTCTGAAGTGCCCACGATGTTATCCACCAATTAAGGGGATTATAAACTGTCCCTCACTGAGTCAGATGTCTGACAACAATAGGTTCCAGATTTCCCAAAGTTGTGATTTCAAATATTCTGTCTCCCCATATTTCACTCAGAAAATAGGGTTTCTCACCTCAAGGTTTGTGAGTGCCCAGCTTCATGTTACCCAAGTAATGAGTCCTGAGACAAAGAAGTTCGTGTGCAGTGGTGGACAAAGTGCCCTGTAGTACTGTTCAATGTTAAGCTTTCTTTGGAGAGGAGAACAAGATGGTAGTATCCATAGACGTGGCCCCAGACCACCCTGATAGCTGACATCATGGAAGTTGGTCATGCTCTGCAATCAGGAACCAAACCTTCCCACACAGACTTGGCTGAATGGATTCAGTTGCTGTTTCAGTATGTTTGCTCTTTCCAAACAAAGAAATGATTGGGAAATTATAGTTCCTTATGAGAATAATAAACAACAATTTTTTTTAAGAGATAGGGTCTCACTCTGTTGCCCAGGCTAGAGTGCAGTGGTACAATCACAGTTCACTGTAAACAGACTCCTGGGCTCAAGCAAACCTCCCACGTAGCTGGGAGTACAGGTACACACCAATGCCTGGCTAATTTATTTTTATTTTGTGTAGAGATGGGGTTTTGGTATGTTGCACAGCTGGTCTTGGACACCTAGCCTCAATGGATCTTCCCACCATTGTCTCGCAACCACTGGGATTACAGGAGTGAGCCACCATGCCCAACCAACAGGCAACTATCTATCTGTCTGTCTGTCTGTCTTTCTATCTATCTATCTGAGACAGAATTTTGCTCTGTTGCCCAGGCTGGAGTGCAGTGGCAAGATCTCAGCTCACTGCAACCTCTGCCTCCCAGGCCCAACTGATTCTCCTGCCTCAGCCTCCCAAGCAGCTGGGAATACAGATGCCCACAACCACCCCCAGATAATTTTTGTATATTTAGTAGAGATGGGGTTTCACCATGTTGACCTAGCTGGTGTCGAACTCCTGACCTCATGATCCGCCCACCTCAGCCTCCCAAAGTGCTGGGACTAGAGGCGAGGCAACAACTTAAAATGATGATTGTATTAGTTTTTATAGATACTTTGACAAATTACCACAAATTTATGGTTTAAAACAACACAAATTTATTATCTTCAATTCAGGAGGTCAGAAGTCCAAAAAGAGATCGGTAGGGCTGTATTCCTCCTGGAAACTCTAAAGAGACAATCCATCTCGTTGCGTTTCCAGTATTCACATGCAGCCCCAATTCCTCGGCCCTTGGTCTCTGCCTCACTCTGAGCCCTGCTTCCATGATCACATCTTGTCAGGTTCTCCCACTTCCTTTTTTCTCTCATAAGAACCATTTTAATTAATTGTGCACTCGGATGATCCAAGGTAATCTCTGCATCTCAAGTGCTCCATTTAACCACATTTGCAAAGTCTGTTTTGCCACAAGGTGACATCCCTGGAGGTGAAAGGAAGTAGGTGATTATTCTGCTTACCTCAATGATCCTAATACTACGCCATCACACAGAAGAGCATTCCTGATATGATACTAACTGAAGGAAGATATACAATTGAAATTATTACGTAGCATATAAAAATGTACACATGGAATAGAAAATCATGGTGGCCGGTGGCTCATACCTGTAATCCCAGCAGTTTGGGAGGCCGAGGCGGGCAGATCACCTGAGGTCAGGAATTCGAGACCAGCCTGGGGAACATGGTGAAACCCCAACTCTACTAAAAATACAAAAATTAGTTGGGCATGGTGGGCACCTGTAATCCCAGCTACTCAGGAGGGTGAGGCACAAGAATCGCTTGAACCCAGGAGGTAGAGGTTGCAGTGAGCTGAGATTCGGCCACTGCACTCCAACTTGGGCAACAGAGCTACACTGTCTCAAAAAAAAAAAAAAAATGAAAAAAGTTCTGTAAAAATAGGAAGAACACAGATGCATTTCTTTCTTCTATCCCTCCTCCTCTGGAGAAGATACCAATTTTTAATCATATATTCTGGAGAAAAACAAGACTTGACATTTATCATAACACACAAAGACAGTAATTAAAAATGGAAAAATGGTACATGTTTTCTTTATCTCAAGAAATAGTTAAAAGTCTTATTTCCCTTCCTAATTTGTAAGGCAATGGGAAATGAATGAAATCAAAGTCAAGACTGGTTCAATCAAGTGACAGCATAGTTACCACTTCAATTTTACCTTCATGATTCAATCAAGAATAAAGATAGTGTAGTTACAATATTAAAAGACAAAGAAAAGGTAAAATATAAAGCTAGAAACCGGACTCTGTGCTGATTCTTTAGAAATTCAGTGTTTATAATCTGAATGTAATTGTTATCAATTCTTATAACAGTTTTCTTGAACTGTAATTCACATTCCGTAAAATTCACATTTATAAAAGTGTGCAAGCTGGACACTGTGGCTCGTGCCTGTAATTCCAACACTTTGAGAGGCCAAGATGGCCACCCATCTCACCTGAGGTCAGGAGTTTGAAAACAACCTGGGCAACAGGTTGAAACCCCATCTCTACTAAAAATATAAAAATTAGCTGGATGTGGTGGCATATGCCTGTAATCCTGGCTATTAGGGAGGCTGAGGCAAGAGAATCATTTGAACCCAGGAGGTAGAGGTTGCAGTGAGCTGAGATCGTACCACTGCACTCCATCCTGGGCAACAGAGCAAGACTCCATCTCAAAAAAAAAAAAAAGTGTGCCATTCCTGGTTCTGAGTACACTTACAGGGTTGTTCAAGCACCACCACTGTCTAATTTTATGACATTCCATCATCCCCCAAAAAACAATACTCATTAGCAGTCATCCCTCATTTTCTCCTTCCACCAAAACCCTGGCAACTATAAATCTTTCTGTCTCTATGAATTTATATATTCTGGACATTTTACATAAATGAAATCATACCATATGTGATCTTTTTGACTGGCTTCTCTTGCTTAGCATGTTTTCATGGTAGATTCATGTTGAGGCGTGAATCTGTATTTTATTCTTTTTTAGGGCCTTGTAATATTCTAGTGTGTGCATGTATCTCCTTGTACTTATTCATTCACCTATTGATGGACATTTGGGGTATGTCTACTTTTTGGCTATTACGCATAATGCTGCTGTGAACATGTGTATCCAAGTTTCTGTATGACGTAGTTTTCATTTCTCTAGGGTATATACCTAGGGATGGAATTGGAAGGTCATGTGGGAACTGTATGATTAACATTTTGAGCTGTTACAGCCATCACACTGTTTTTGGCCGTCATATGACCAAATTGGTTTCCAAACTGCTGCGCCATTTTACAGGTCCACCACTGATAAACTTGAGGTATTTGTCCCTGCCAAATCTCATGTTGAATTGTAATACCCGGTGCTGGAGGTGGGGCCTGGTGGGAGTTGTTTGGGTCACGGGGGCAGATCCTTCCTGGCTTGGTGCTATCTTTGTGATAGTAAGTTATTGTGAGATATGGTCATTTAAAAGTGTGTGGCGCCTCCCCCCTTTTGCTCTTGCTTTTGCCAAGGGACATGCCTGGTCCCCTTTTCATTTTCTGCCATAATTTTAAGCTTCCTGAGAAGCCTCCCCAGAAGCTGAGCAGATGCTAGGACCATGATTCCTATAAAGCCTGTACAACTGTGAGCCAGTTAAACCTCTCTTTTCTTTATAAACTACCTAGTCTAGTATATTTCTTTATAGCAAACCAAGAACGGCCTAATACAACAATCAGTGTTTGGGGGCCCCAATTTTTAGAAACCCAACCTTGTCAACACTTGTTATTGTCCAGTTTTTAAAATTAGCCACCCTAGTGTGTATGAAATGGTGTCACGTGGCTTTGATTTGCATTCCTGTAATCATAATGAGGTTGAAATAGCTTTTCTGGGATACCTCTATTCAACTAATTTTTAGCTATTTTTCTTTCTATTGTTGAGTTATAAGACTTCTTTATATATTTTGAATATAAGCCCTTTGTCAGATATATGATTTACAAATATTTTTTCACTCTGTATATATGTTATTAATTGTTTAAAAGCAAACACACTTTATGTTTGCTTATTTGAGATTACAACAATGCCAGAAACAGTTCCTCTGGATGTAATTCCTCTCACACTAGTATTTTTCTCTCCTTTTCTTTCCTTCTGGTTTAAAGTTCAGTGTTACCATTCTAAAATTATTTAACCTGTGATTGTCAAAGAAAAATATTACGTTGACATTGAATGTATAGTCCATTTCTCTATAAACCACTTGTTCTTTTTAACTTGCACTGCTGTTTTCATTGCCTTTTATGTGTGAACAACCCTAAATAAAGGGTTTTCCAATAAGTGCTCTCATATCTTGTGTCTTACTCATAAAATCAAGGCTAATATCCCATCTTGTAGCTCCAGGTAATCCCCACAGACTGCTTCTGTCAAAATTCAGAATAACTAGGGATGAACTTCCTGTTCTATTTAAAGGCTACTTTTTTCTTCTTTCCTGCTGTCAGGACTGGCTGCTGTGCTTTTCAAACATGACAGTCTTTTTAGGACCCGTAATCCTTAATCATGTAAGTGATAATCTCCGTTTAGTCTGTCTCAGAATATTAATAACCTAGAAGTTTATATAAAAGGGAACATCAACCTAAGTAATTGTCCTGGAATAAAATAGACATTACTCTTCTGTGGCTCTGATTATCTTTCCTTTTAGAGGGTACTACTTTTACTTTCTTTCTTTTCCTTCTTTTTCTGGCTGTGTTCATTCCCCTCTCCATCTTCAGAAAGCCATTGACGTGGCATCAACTCACACCACCTCTTTCTTTTAGCTTCTTCCTCATAGCTTTTTCTATGAGAAGATAACTTTAACCTGACCTTAGTTTTTCATTCTCCTTTTAGTATAATTTTCACTCTTTGGGTCTTTCTTAAAACATAAACTCTTAGCATTTAAGAGTTTACAGGCATGCAACACCATGCCAAGCTAATTTTTGTATTTTTAGTAGAGATGGGGTTTTGCCAAGTTGGCCAGGCTGGTCTCGATCTCCTGTCCTCAAGTGATCCACCCGCCTCAGCCTCCCAACTGCTGGGATTACAGGCATGAGCCACCATATCTGGCCTAAAAGTGCATCTTAGAATCGATGAAATCTGTATTTGCAGAACACTTGGAAATTACTGACAAGCAAGAAGAATAATGTGCACTCTTACCTAACTTAGTACTTTGGTGTATTTCCTTTCAGTATTAAAATCATTTTTATTTGTATAGTTAAATCTTCTTCCAACACTCTTAGAAGGCATTTTGATAAAATGTTTTTCAGGGCAAAATACAGTCTTACTCTGAAATGGGAGTTCTGTGTATCTTTTGGTGATCGAGGCAGCAATGGGATAGTATTATTTTATAAGGCCAGGAAAGAGTGTTTGTGCTGCAAAATCTGTGACTAGCTTAGGTTAGTATCTCAACATTTTTTTTTTTTTTTTTTTGAGATAGGGTCTCACTCTGTCACCCAGGCTGGCAGGCCCTGGCATGATCACAGCTCACTGCAGCCTTGACCTTCTCCTGGGCTCAAGCCATCCTCCCACCTCAGCTGCCCAAGTAGCTGGGGCAATGGGTGTGCACCACCACACCAGCTAATTTTTAAATAATTTTTTGTGGAGACTGGGGCCTCACTGTGTTGCCCAGGCTAGTCTCGAACTCCTGGGCTCAAGTATCCTCCCACCTCAGCCTCCCAAAGTGCTGTGGTTACAGGCATAAGCCAATGTGCCAGCCTCAAACTGTTATTAAAGATTTTGAGGACTATTTTTAGAGGGGGGGAAAAGCCTTGAAAGCTTATATAGTTGATTTCATTTTCCTTACTGTCTACCTGACTCTCATTCATTTAAAATTGTCTGGAAATTCAATTGTGGCTTATGAATTTGATTAGCCAAATGATCAATCAGATAATAAAGCAGATTATTGGACATCCACATAATGGAATACTGCATGTCTAGTAAATAGAACAGTATGAAATAATGCTCATGTTAAGAGAGAAAGCAGAATACATAGTTATAGGTTTGGTGTGATTGTAACTATACAAATAAAAATGTTTTTAATACTGAAAGGAAATACAGCAGTACTAATTTAGGTAAGAGTACACATTGTTCTCTCTGCTTGTCAGTAATTTCCAAGTGTTTTGCAAATACAGATTTCATCGATTCTAACATGAACTTTTAGGCCGGGTGCCATGGTTCATGCCTGTAATCCCAGCATTTTGGGAGGCCAAGGCAGATTTATCACTTGAGGACAGGAGTCCCAGACGAGCCTGGCCAACATGGCGAAGCCCCGCCTCTACTAAAAATATGAAAATTAGCTGGGCATGGTGGCACATGCCTGTAATTCCAGCTACTTGGGAGGCTGAGACAGGAGAATTGCTTGAACCTGGGAGGTAGAGGCTGCAGTGAGCTGAGATCGCACCACTGCATTCCAGTCTGGGCAACAAAGTGAGACTCTGACTCAGAGTAAATAAATAAGTAAACAAATAAATAAGATGCATTTTTGCACATTTCAGTATCTCTGAGATTGGGATGTACCTTGCAATTGCTCTTATTCATACAGCAACTGCAACAGAGTTATCATTGTGTATGGATGAACATCAAAACTGCCAGACTCTGCATCTGTGCCAGCCACTTGGAAGGCTGTCCCACAGTCAGGAGTGGAGCACTGATTTAAGAAATGCTGCATCAACAGCACCCTTATTGGCACAGAGGACAAGATCTTTTGCAAAACACAAATCTTGATGGTTTCATGTGGGAACTCATTTAGAGGAATTTGACTACAAGGTGAAGTTTTAGTAATACCCTAGCCAGTTTGTTTTGCCTCTATTTCTTTGAGCATCTGTATGCTTCATGTATGCAAAGGAGTGATGTATAATTAATTTCTTTCACCTCAGCAAAAATAAGCTTAAAAGAGGTTTTTTTGTCATTTAAAATGTCCTTGAAAAAACTTTTTTTATTTTTTTGAGAGTCTAGCAGCTCCGTTGCCCAGACTGGAGAGTGCAGTGGCACTATCTCGGCTCACTGCAACCTCTGCCTCCCGGGTTCAAGTGATTTTCCTGCCTCAGCCTCCCGAGTAGCTGGGATTACAGGTACCTGTCACCATGCCCAACTGATTTATATATATATATATTTTTTTTTTTTTAATTTTATTTTATTTTTTATTGTATTTTAGGTTTTGGGGTACATGTGAAGAACATACAATATTGTTGCATAGGTACACACGTGGCAGTGTAATTTGTTTGATTTTTATATTTTTAGTAGAGATGGCGTTTCACTGCGTTGGCCAGGCTGGCCTCCAACTCCTGACCTTATGATCTGCCCACCTTGGCCTCCCAAAGTGCTGAGATTACAGGCATGAGCCACTGTGCCCAGCTGAAAACTTTTAAGTGATAACAAAGCATAGGGAAGTTGTATACATATATATATACACATATACATATGCGTGTGCATGTGCGCGCACACACACACACACACACATATATATGTTAAGAATATATATGTGTATTCTTTTGAGACCGGGTTTAACTGCCATCACTCAGGCTGGAGGGTAGTGATACAGTCACAGCCCACTGCAATCCCTGCCTCCTCAGCTCAAGCAGTCCTCCCGCCTCAGCCTTCCAAGTAGCTGGGACCACAGGTGCACATGCCATGTGCCTGGCTAATTTTTATATTTTTTGTAGACACAGGTTTTTTCCATGTTGCCCAGGGTGGTCTCAAACTCTGAGACTCAAGCAGTACTCCTATCTCAGCCTTCCAGAGTGCTAACATTTACAGGCGTGAGCCAGCACCCCTGGCCATAGGGAAGTAATATATTTTGAAAGCATATTTTCTTCCTTAGTGTTATATAAACTAATAGTGCATACAATCTATGGCATCTCAGATTTGGCTGCATGTAACACATTTGGATCCTGATTATGATCACTATGTTAATATCAAATGTTGGCTGGGCACAGTGGCACATGCCTGTATACCTAGCACTTTGGACGGCCAAGACAGATGAATCTCTTGAGCCCAGGAGTTCAAACCAGCCTGGGCAACATGGCAAAACCCCATCACTACAAAAAATAGCCAGGTGTAGTGGTGTGTGCCTGTAGTCCCAGGTACTTGGGAGGCTGAGATGAGAGGATCACTTGACCTCAGGAGGTCGAGGGTACAGTGAGTCATGATTGTGCCACTGCACTCCAGCCTGGGCAACAGAGTGAAATTCTCTCTCTAAATATGTGCATGTGTATGTATAATACATATAAATATGTATATAGTGTATAATATATAAATATAAATATATAAATGTAATATGAAATGTAATATATACACATATATTTTGTATAGACATAGTCATATATGTATATATGTGTATATATGTATATATAATGTAATATCTACCTGTAATTCTCTGTCTCAGAAATTCTTAATAGCCTTGTTTAAATTCTTCAGCCTAGATCCAAGTTTCTTCAGAATTGAGCCCTGTAAATTATTCAACAGTGTCTGCCAAGACTATGGGGACAGATCTGCAGATCAGCTAACACACTCTCTAACCCCATCGCCCTCTTTCCATTCCTCATCCTTCCACTCCCGAGACAGTCCCATAGCCACACTCCTGCTCATGCCATTTGAATCTGGACTTTCATCCCATTGCATTCCTATGCTTTTTTTTTTTCAGGACAAAAATCAAAAGAAATGTTTTCTTAATTTTTTTTTGCCCATCATTAGCATGTCGTTCTCCAAATGATTATCTATTTCACACACTTGTGTCAGAAAACAAGGTTTAATTAGCTGGGAGCTCAGTAAGAAGAGGCAGCTGATACATGTAACAAAATAAAAAGTGAGTTAACTACTCACTACTCTTACAGCCCTCAGTTATAGAATAGTGCAGGCATCTCGGTGAAGAATGACATTATTACATTTGCCCAAGTGGCATTTCAATAGGGGTCTGGTTGTTGGTATGAGATGTCTGTCCGCATCCTTAGCTATGTTGATGATCTTTACTAACAAGAGCTATGAGATGAATGGGACAGAAAAAGACCAGGGCTTATTTTGATAGAATGCAGTCCTCTCCTTTGCAAAGCCTGGGCAACATGGCAAAACGCTACAACCCTCAAAAGAGTTAAATTTATAGTTATATGGGCCAGGTGCTGTGGCTCATGCCTGTAATCCTAGCACTTGAAGAGACTGAGGTGGGAGGACTGCAAGAAGTTGGGAGTTCAAGACCAGCCTGGGCAACATAGCAAGACTATCTCTACAAAAAATAATTGTTAATATTAAAAAAAATCTGTAGTTATGTGGGTAAGAGGAGGAATTGACTTCTCACTCACTGGGCCACATAAGTACTGCCAGAGTAGAGAAAAAAGCCTGGTATGGCCAGGCAGAGAATACATAAAGACTGAGAATCCACCATACCTACCATCACCACCACCACCACCACCATCTCCATCTCTGACTCACATTGACTTCCCCAGAGATACAGATCCAGGGCTAAGAGAAGTAAATGATGAGAATGAAGATTGCATGCTTTCTGGTGATACTTTCATTAAAGGACAGAGAAGAATGTACATCAGAGAAATTCAGTCTAATGCCACCAGCTGCAAGCTGGCCGGAAATACAGGCAAAGCTCCAGTGAGGTGATGGACAGCTAAGGGATACAGGGAAGGAAGATGGAGCTCTTCAACAGCATGAGTTCCAAGCTGAGTCTGTAGGCAGTTAATAAAATCAGTGGGTATGGCCAACAGAGAAGAGAGAAACCTCGCCACTGGGAAAGAAGTGTTTCTTATATAAGGGAATGACAAAAAGGGGACAGCCACCTAGCTCCCTATTGGCAGTTACATAAGGACATGTCTTTTATCCTTGTGATGGTTAATACTGAGTGTCAACTTGATTGGCTTGAACAATACAAAGTATTGATCCTGGCTGAGTCTCATCTGTGGATGAGAGGCTTCTTTCTGATGGGAACCCCACCGAGTCCCAAGGGGGCACAGGGTATCACATGGCCAGGAGATTAAGCATACTAACCCGCCAGCTCTGATCTTTTCTTCCTCTTTTTGTAAAGCCACCAGCTCCCCTCCCATGATAATCCATTCAGCTGTGAACGATTAATCCCTTCATGAGGGCAGAGCCCTCATGATTCAAACACCTCTTAAAGGCCCTACCTATCAATGATGCCTCATTGGGAATTAAATTTCAACAGGAGGCCAGGCGCAGTGTCTCACACCTATAATCCCAACACTTTGGGAGGCCTAGGCGGGTGTATCACCTGAGGTCAAGAGTTTCAGACCAGCCTGGCCAACATGGTGAGATCCTGTCTCTACTAAAAATACAAAAATTGGCTGGGTGTGGTAGTATGCGCCTGTAGTCCTAGCTGCTTGGGAGGCTGCAGCAGGAGAATCGCTTGAACCCGGGAGGTGGGCGGGGATTGCGGTGAGCTGAGATGGTGCCACTGCACTCCAGTCTGGGTGACAGAACGAGACTCCATCTCACACACACGCAAAGAATAAATTTCAACATGAATTCTGGAGAAGACAGATATTCAGTATTCAAGCCACAGCAACCTTTAATCAAGAACCACACCAAATAAGGCAAATCCTTTTTTCAAATAACAGCTTTTCCACTCTTTGAAGAAAGTTGAAATAGGAATGCCAACTCCTTTTTTCCTTTGTTCTTTTCACCATTCCTCAACTTAACTTATTGCCTTTACTGCAGAATTACAGAATAAATGCCAACTCATACTTAATGATTCAGAAATTCTGCAGCATGGGGCACTGTAGTCCATTTCAACAAGCCCTCTGAGTGATTCTGATACATACTATGACCTGCTGCTATTTACTGAGTCCTGTATAGAAGCAAAAGTTTTCTGCACTTGTTCTTAATTGCTAGCATGGTATAAATGCAATGTTGCTATTTGGTAGCAAATATTACCTCCCTTTATTATGACATCAACATTTTTTACGGAAACTTTATTGTCAACCATGTGGTTAGAGTGACATAAATTCCATCTCTAGTCTCAGAAATGGACTCTGATGAACACAATCAAATTATTTCACCCACTCATCCACAGTAATTTGCTCAAGAGCAGATACACAAACTCACTGAATCCTGTGATGTTTGAGGGTTTCTTAAGAGAGATGTTTTTTCCACCTCTACTGATTTTAATGGAGGGAGGACATGTTTGAAATTTGACTTCTTTTAATTAAACTGAGGAGCCTGAAACCATTGTTGGTCACTTTTTAAGGCCTGTAAACAGCCCACCCTGCAGTAGAACAAAGAGGTGAGATGCAGATGACATTATTTGAGCACTGATGCAAGCCCCTCCTGAACCCTACTCTACCTATGGAACGTCCATGTGCAAGAAGGGCAACCAATTATCCTGGCTTGCCTGGGACTGAGGAGTTTCCAGTAAGATGAACTTTCACTGCTAAAACTTGCAAAGTCCCAGCCAAACTTGGATATGCTGGTCCCCTTTGCTGCAAGAGATATATACAATTGCTGTATCTTTATAGTTTATCATTGGGAATAAGATGTGAAATGCCACTTCGAAAAAAGAGCAGAGACTTTGTGATGTAGTTTTTCTCACTAGATTTTTGTCTCATTTTGTTTCGTCCAAGCCTTTAAGAAGGTGATGCAAACCTGGGCAACATAGGGAGACCCCATTTTAAAAAAAGAAAAAAAAAGCCAGATGTTGTGGTACAGGTCCCTATCCTAGCTACTCAAGAGGCTGAGGTGGGAGGATCACTGGAGCCTGGAAGTTGGAGGCTGCAGTGAGCTGTGATCACTACACCCCAGCCTGGGCAACACAGCAAGACCCTGTCACAGTTTCCATTTTCTGCTGCAGATTTGCTACATGGCTTTTAAACATACAAAACAATCTGTTAATCCAAATCCATTTGTCAAAATGAGGAATGAGTAGGAAGACATTTAAAGCACATCGTTAACAAACAGTTTCCTGGAAATGTATTGGGCAAGTTCAGTTCCCTAGGAATTAACAAACTAAGAATGAACAAATTTAATAGTAATACTTTTAATTTGCATAATGTCTTTTTTTTTTTTTTTTTTTTTTTGAGACAGAGTCTTACTCTGTCGCCCAGGCTGGGGTGCAGTGGCACAATCTTGGCTCACCCCAGCCTTTGCCTCCTGGGTTCAAGCAGCTCTCCAGCCTCAGCCTCCCAAGTAGCTGAGATTACAGGCATGTGCAACCACACCCGGCTAACGTGTGTGTGTGTATTTTTAGTGGAAATGAGGTTTCACCATGTTGGTCAGGCTGGTCTCTAACTCCTGGCCTCAAGTGATCCACCCCTCTCAACCACCCAAAGTTCTGGGATTACAGGTGTTAGCCACTGCACCTGGCCTTAATTTGCATAACGTCTATAAAACTCGTGAAGAAATGTTTGTGACGCCCATAGAAGTAATAGAAGAGGTAGCACTTGTAAAATTAAAGGTTAAGGATGATAGTTCTAATTTTTATTCTATTCATCCATGCGACTTAACCTTTATCCACATTTGTAACCTTAAATGTTAAATAGAAATAATGTTCACGACCTATTGCATTCGGTCACAATGAAGCAAAAACTATGTATTGTAAATCAGAAAATGAATACAAATTACTCTCTGCGATCAGCCAGGCCGCGTTCCCTATCCTCACACCTGAGGTTTATTAACATTACCTTGGAGGAGCCTTTTGGTACCTTGAAAAAATGGCAATATAACTCAAAAGTGTGAAGTCGCAAAATTCATTATTTTAAAAGCATGATCCTAATATAGTAGCACAAAATAAACCCTTACCTTTCCTTTTCTGTGACACAGCTGTCATCTGGGCTTTGACCATGGCTGTTAATTTAGTCTATGACTACTTAAATTCCAGCTGAGCCAAAGAAACTGTAGTTCATTAAAGTCCATTTCTCAATTCAAACAACTGCCAGCCACACAAGCTGTCCCTGCAATTAAGGAAATGTAAAGTGATCCCCCACAGAGAGGAATGAAGTCAAGTCAGAAGTTAGGCCAGCAAATCATTTTCTCCTTACGGCTTCCCAGAAAAGCTTTGGCAGGGGACATGACCAGACCATGAACTATGATAAATAGATGAAGGCTTGTTTGTGTCATGCCTCTATATATTCAGTACCCGAAAGGACATTTTCCCTCGACTGTGCTAGGTTCTGGATTCCATCCAGATTTCATACAGTGCCAGTATCTCTGCTGCAAGCAAGTTTCATATGATCAGGAAACCTGAAGAGTTTTAGGAAGGGTCACAACATTGCAAATATCTAGTCTACACTGCTTTACTTCTGAATTCCCTTCATTATAAATTCAAATACGCTTCAGGCAGCTATAATTCCACTTTTCAATGCGTACTCATAACTGAGCTATAAATTTCTTTGCACTCAAAGTAATTCCTTTTTTTGTCTTTCAGCTTGAAGAAATATGAATTCTATACACAATTATTGCAGTGTTTATTCAAAAAGTCATTTATCCTATGTCTTCCTAAGAAGCAGAATTACTGTATTAAACACCACACTGCTACCTTCCTGACAGCATTTTTACATGCACTTCATTTTAATACCTCTCTAGGTTGTTTGCTTGATTCGTTTTAGGGAAAATGTGAGAAACTGAATTTAGTTCACTGCCATTGATGACTCATTTTGCAACCTTGTTTAAATCAGATACTAACACTCAAATACAACGTTATGCTCCAACAAGTTTGACAATTCAGAAGCTGTTTGGAATTCATGAAATCAATACGCAAATATAGAATCGTTATTGCGTTGCCAAATGAAATTTAATAGGAGGGCGTTGTTTTGGACTGAGCTCCTGCACTAAGCCCCAACAAACCAGAGCAAACCTGAATGGAGGCAGTCATGCTAAGTACTACGTGGTCTAATTTAAGTTTAAAATGGGCTGGTTTTCCAAGGAACAGGAAAACTCACAGCAGACAGTCAAAAGGAGCATCCAGAATAGGCATGATGAGAAAGTTCTCTCTGAACCCTAGAAGGAGAGTAACTTGGAAATGACCAGTCTGCTTTCTGTTCCCTGTTTGTGCTGCTTCCGTTCTGTTATGCCTATAAAGCCTACTTCCTTTGCTCAGCCCACTAGAGGGTCTTTTCTGTTTCATAGATGAGATGCTACCTAATTCATTAATTGATTGTTAATAAAAGCCAATTTGATATTTTAACAAAATGTGTTGAAATGTTGTTCTTCAACAGCGTGAATCCTAAACAGTTTACCAGCTCACAGAGTTAATAGCTCTGTCTCAGTCCCCTACAATCTCTCACTGTTTTCATTTGTCCATCCTCACCTCTTCATCTTCCTGCCGCAGTCACACAGACACCCATGCTCAGCTGCTATTTGAGAGACTGAAATCAACTGAATAAGGAAATTGAATGCAAACTTAACTGGTTGATTCTTTTTTTTATCATACACATTGTTCCCTCATCTCTATAATACCTTTCAACTTCCTACTGGGCAGAATTGACGCAAAAATAAACGTGTAGATCAATGGCATAAAATGCAAAGCCCCATATACATCCCTCTATATGTGGATTTATATGGTTTCAAGTTATAAAGAGAGATATCACAAAGCAAAATATAATCAGCTTGCATATGCCAAAGCATGTGTGTCCACTGTGGAGGGGGTGTGGGAAGCTAGTAACTATAAGGAACAAGAGAGAGGAAGAAAATTTGCAGGAGAAGCAATAGACAAAAGATAAATGTCCCTATAAATATATTTATAAATAAATTATTTATTCAAAGATAAACAGCTCTTTGAAATTTATTTTTAAAGCATCAAGAATTCCATAGATGCAAACACTGCGGGGGGGAAAAAACAGTCATCTTAATAATCAGTGTCAATGCAATTCTTTTTTTTTTTTTTTGAGACAGAGTCTTACTCTGTCACCCAGCCTGGAGTGTGGTGGCGCAATCTCAGCTCACTGCAACCTCCTACTCCCAGGCTCGAGCAATTCTCCTGCCTCAGCCTCCTGAGTAGCTGGGATTACAGGTGCTGACCACCATGTCCAGCTAATTTTTGTGTTTTTAGTAGAGATAGGGTTTCGCCATATTGGCCAGGCTGGTCTCAAACTCCTGACCTCAAGTGATCCACCTGCCTCAGCCTCCCAAAGTCCTGGGATTACAGGTGTGAACCACTGCATCTGGCCATGTTAATGCAATTCTAAAGTGCCATTCTGTACCTTCCTGGGCACCAGCATTCTATACAATTTGTTTTGGCTATGCAGCTACATTTTTGCCAGTGGAACATCCATGAATACCTCTTCCACATTTGGCTCATAAAAACTGCCTGCATGCAAATCTGGGTGTCTCTTCTTCTATGCTAGGGTGATAAAGACAGGCATGTTGACCCTGAAAGGCATATGTTAAAGACAGTGTAGCCGTAAGATAGAAGGACCCTAGGTCCCTGGATCCACTGCACGGAGGTGGGTTATGCACCCATCCCTCTTGACTTTATGTTAACCTGCTGAAACTTCTGGATACATTGGTTAAAGCAGCTAGCTTTACTACCCACTTTTAGTTTGAGGATTTCCTTTTTGCTTTTTGTTTTTTTTAGATGGAGACTCACTCTGTTGACCAGGCTGGAGTGTAGTGGCATGATCTTGGCTCACTGCATCACTAATACCTCTGCCTCCCAGCTTCACGCTGTTCTCATGCCTCAGCCTCCCCGGTAGATGAGATTACAGGCACCCACCACCACACCCAGCTAATTTTTGTGTTTTTAGTAGAGACTGGATTTCACCATGTGGGCCAGGCTGGTCTCAAACTCCTGACTTCAAGTGATCCACCCACCTTAGCCCCGCAAAGTGCTGGGATTACAAGTGTGAGCCACAACACCTGCCCTAGTTTGAGGATTTCAAATTAATTTTCGCAAGAAATTAGAAGGAAACAAGTTGGAACTCAACAGGAAAAAAATTTCAAGTTAAAATGTTGTAGCCCCCATACGGAGAACCCTGATTCCATTCTTTCTCTCTCAATATAAACTCTTCCATTCTCTTACCTGTCATCTCCCTTTTTCCTGATTGGACTTTATTTTTTCATCTAAGAAAAAAACTTCATCATTTTGGTTTGAAATTACCCTATCAATAAACACTGAAAATACCCTACCCAATATTATAAAGAAAAAAATTACTCATTGACTACAGGCAATAACAGCAGGTTTGTGTTATAGAACCCTAGGATCTATACAGTGGGACCCACAAACTATATAGATATGTGTTTTGTCAACTGTTATTTAAAAATAAACTTGGAGTTAGCAGTGGAAGGAACAGGGTTGCTTTCTCACAGAGTAGTCAGGGAAGGCCTCTGTGACAAAGTGACACTGAGCAGAAACAGGGAAGCAGTGCCAAGTGCATTGGTCCTGAGGCAGGTGCATGGTTGGCATTTTCTACGGACAGCAAGGTGTCAAATGTGCCTGGAGTAAATTAGCAAAGGACAGTAAGGTAGAAGGTGATTGTGACAGCAGAGGAGAAGCAGCAGGTTACAGAGGGCTTAGTAGGCTGCATAGTTAGGACGCTGACTTACTGTGATAGTAAAAGTAGAAGTGGGGAACTAGTGGAAAGTTTTGAGAAAGGGAATAACATGATTTCACCTTACTTATTTATTTATTTTTTAATGAATTTATTTACTTTGATAAGGAGTTTTGCTCTGTTGCCCAGGCTGGAGTGCAGTGGTGTGATCTCGGCTCACTGCAACCTCACAGCCCAAGATCAAACCAAAGAAAAGAAAGTCTGAGAATTTATGGCCATAGGATGCATTCTTATGCCAAACTTTAGGTTTTTTATTTTTGGTTTTTTTTGAGACAGAGTCTCCCTTTGTCACCAGGCTAGAGTGTAATGGCGCGATCTAGGCACAGTGAAACCTCCACTTCCCAAATTCAAGCAGTTCTCCTGCCTCAGCCTTCCAAGTAACTGGGATTATAGGCATGTGCCTCCATTACCATCTAATTTTTATATTTTTAATGTTCACCATGTGGCCTGGCTGGTCTTGAACTCCTGACCTCAAGTGATCCACTTACCTCGGCTCCCAAAGTGCTAGATGCACTTTCTTGATGCATCTTTACAAGGGCAAAAAGGAGACAGACTCACTCCTTCAAGCCCTTTTATAAGGACACCAATCTATCCAATCACTTTCCAAAGACCCTACCTCTTGACACCATCACCTTGGGCTTTATGTTCCAACACAGGAGTTTTGAAGGGACTCATACATGCAAACCACAACATTTTCCCCATAAAACTCCTTCCGAACCGTATGCCTTTGGTCAGGTTGCAGTTGCCTCTTCCCAGCACAGAAAAAAGATAAGAACTTATTTATCTTTTATGTAAGTAAAATCTACGTAATCCCTCAAGACTCAGCTCCAGCCTGCCCTCCTTTGCAAAGTCTCTCCTGAGCTAATTGGCTCTCTTCTGTACTTCAATAGCATATTCGCAAACCACTTGATGTGTACATTTTTAATTGCAAGTTGATTTGTCCTTTAAAAAAAAAAAAGACTGTAAGCCCCTTGAGAGCAGGAACAAACTCTCATGTCTTCATGCCCAGAGCAGTGTTGGCATGTGGATACTTCCTTAATAAAGTTGTTACATGGCTGAGTGAATTCCGTAGCTTAAAAAGCCCTTTTGAAAAATGTTGCCAAAATCACTCTTTCACCTAACCCCACATCTCAAAAGGTTTTATATTGCTAGAAAATAGTTGAATAACACGATACTAAGATATTGTAGAGATTAGATTTGTTTAGAGTAGGTACTTTTTTTGTGCCAGTTACAATTTTTAAATAGTTTATCAGAAATTCTCATTGGGTGCTATGTTACAAACAAGTGTTAACAATGGAAGCTTCTAGTACATACTTCTGGAATTCAGCCTTCTGTTGATAGGATTCATTCATTCATTCAATAAGTATCTCAATATCTTGGGAGGCTGAGGCAGGCTGATCACTTGAAGTCAGAAGTTTGAGACCAGCCCGGCTAACATGATCAAACCCCGTCTTTACTAAAAATACAAAACTTAGCTGGGCATGGTGGCAGGTGTCTATAATACCAGCTACCAGGAAGCTGAGGCGGGAGAATCACTTTAACCTGGGAGGCAGAGCTTGCAATGAGCTGAGATGGCGCCACCACTCCAGCCTGGGTGACGGTGACTCTGGCTCAAAAAAAAAAAAAGAAATCAGTACCTATTCTGTGCCAAGCTGCTTTCAACATTAGTAATGAAACAATGAAAGAAAGGGGGAAGAAAGACCAATAGGCCTGCCCTCATTGAGTTTATGATCTATACAGTGGGACCCACAAAACTATGTAGATAAGTGTTTTGTCAACTGTTATTTAAAAATAAACTTGGAGTTAGCAGTGGAAGGAGCAAGGTTGCTTTCTCACAGGGTAGTCAGGGAGGGCCTCTGTGACAAAGTGACACTGAGCAGAAACAGGGAAGCAGTGCCAAGTGCATTGGTCCTGAGGCAGGCGCGTGGTTGGCATTTTCTACGGACAGCAAGGTGTCAAATGTGGCAAAGGACAGTAAGGTAGAAGGTGATTGTGACAGCAGAGGAGAAGCAGGTTACAGAGGGCTTAGTAGGCTGCATAGTTAGGACGCTGCCTTACTGTGATAGTAAAAGTAGAAGTGGGGAACTAGTGGAAAGTTTTGAGAAAAGGAATAACATGATTTCACCTTACTTGTTTATTTATTTTTAATTGTTTATTTTGAGATGGGGTTTTGCTCTGTTGCTCAGGCTGGAGTGCAGTGGCACTATCTCAGCTCCCTGCAACCTCCGCCTCCCCGGTTCAAGCGATTCTCCTGCCTCAGCTTGCCGAGTAGCTGGGATTACAAGTGCCAGTTTCACTTTAGTTTCATCAAATAACTGCTATGTTAAGAGTAGTCTATAGGGACCCAGGGATTAATTGAGGAAAGCATTTAAGAGGCAACTGCAATGATACAGACGAAAGAAAATGATGGCCTGGCCCAGGACAGTGTCAGCCGTGGAAGGATGAAATGTCTGCATCTGGGTATACTTTGGTCTCTGTTTTGTTTCATTTTGTTTTGTTTTTTAAACTGAGTCTTGCTCTGTCACCCAGGCTGGAGTGCAGTGGCTCAATCTCGGCTCACTGCAATTTCTTGAACCCTCCGCCTTCTGGGTTCAAGAGATTCTTCTGCCTCAGCCTACTAAGTAGCAGGAACTACAAGCGTGTGCCTCCATGCCTGGCTAATAGTTGCATTTTTAGTAAAGACGGGGTTTCACCACGTTGACTGGGCTGGTCTCAAACTCCTGACCTCAAGTGATCTGCCTGCCTCGGCCTCCGAAAGTGCTGGGATTACAGGCCCGAGCCACACGCCTAGTCATGCATCTGGATGTGTTTTGAAGGTCAAACCAGCAAACAGAAATATGAGAGAAAATACCACATCAACAATGACTGCAAGGTCAGGGGAACAGCAAAATAGATTTGCCGTTTACTGATATGTGGGAGTTTATTAACACGTATCTTTGGGGGAAATACAACGCTTTATTTTTGTTTAGTGTTAGATTATAAAATTATAGCTATAACTTATATGCTTAAGAATTCTGAGGACTATTTTAGGGTGCTCCTTTTCTTCTTCCAGTTCCTCCCAGTAACCAGACTCTGAAGCTTATTTTTCAAGAATGTCTCAAACAGCTCATCCACCACTGTCTTTTTAGTCATGCTCCTTCTGTTTAGGCTCTCAGGACTTCTTGCCTGCAATCAGTCAACAGCCTCCTAAACTGGTTTCCAGGCTTCAGTCTTTGACCCTTCCTGTCTTTCCCACACTTGACTAAGGGACAGACAGGATTGTCTCTACCATGTTAAAAAATGTTTGCTGGCCTTTGTCTGCGTGCTAAACAAAGACCATGCCTCTCCGAGAGACAAGAATCCACAAGGCCCAACACGTGCCCCTTGTTTTTTGTTTGTTTTGTTTTTGTTTTGGAGACAGGATCTTGCTCCATCACCCAGACTGGAGTGCAGTGGCACGATCTCGGCTCACTGCAACCTCCGCCTCCCAGGTTCAAGCGATTCTCCTGCCTCAGCCTCTTGAGTAGCTGGGATTACAGGTATGCACCACCATGCCCAGCTAATTTTTGCATTTTTAGTAGGGACAGGGTCTCTGCATGTTGGCCAGGCTGGTCTCGAACTCCTGACCTCAAGTTATTTACGTGCTTCAGCCTCCCAAAGTGCTGGGATTACAGATGTGAGCTACCATGCCTGGCCCGCCTTGTTTTTATCTTACATGCTCCTTGCCTTTCTTTGCACCATCTGCTCCTCCAAACCCTGCCCCAGACCCCATCCTCATTTCTAATTGTTCATGTCAAAATGTTACCAACCCTTTAACAGTCATCTCTCCAATGAAGGCTGTAAGCTTCACCCAGTAAGAATAATCCTTTCCTCCCCTACATAGTCACAGCCCTTTGGGCCTCTATTTAACATTGTGTATTAGTTAGTTTTATGTTTCTGTGTCTCCTTTTGGGTAGTGACTTACTGTATGGGAATATAGAAGGCCAGGCATGGTGGCTCATACCTGTAATCTCAACAGTTTGTGAGGCTAAGGCAGGAGGATTGCTGGAGGCCAGGAGTTGGAGACCAGCGTGGGAAACAGTGATATAATTTTTGTTTTAACTAATTAAAAAAATTTGGCAGGGGACAGTGGCTCATGCCTATAATCCCAGCACTTTGGGAGGCTGAAGTGTGCGGATCATGAGGTCAGCAGATTGAGACCATACTAACTAACACAGTGAAACCCCATCTCTACTAAAAATACAAAAAATTAGCCGGGTGTGATAGTACACACCTGTAATCCCAGCTACTCAGGAGGCTGAGGCAAGAGAATTGCTTGAACCTGGGAGGCGAAGGTTGCAGTGAGCCAAGATCGGGCCACTGCTCTCCAGCCTGGGCAACAGAGCAAGAATCTTATCTCAAGAAAAAATTTTGTTTTAAATATCTGGTGTGTGGTAGCACATACCTGTAGTCCCAGCTACTTAGGAGGCTAAGGTGGGAGGATCACTTGAGCCCAGGTGTTTGAGGCTACAGTGAGCCATGATTGCACCACTGCAGTCCAGCCTTGGTGACAGAATAAAACTCTGTCTCGAAATAACACAAAATACAGGGCAGGGCACAGTGGCTTACACCTGTAATCCCAGCACTTTGCGGGGTTGAGGCAGCAGGATCAGTTGAGCCCAGGCGTTCAAGACCAGCCTGGGTGACAA
Source organism: Plecturocebus donacophilus (assembly GCA_004027715.1). Lineage (NCBI taxonomy): Eukaryota > Metazoa > Chordata > Mammalia > Primates > Pitheciidae > Plecturocebus > Plecturocebus donacophilus. Next base: position 24,180 of record PVKP010009678.1, read on the forward strand.
AGCAAGACCTCTGTGTCTACAAATAATTAAAAATTAAATTCAAGAGTATATACCCAAAAGAATATGAATCATTCTATTACAAAGATACATGCACACGTATGTTCATTGCAGCACTATTCACAATAGCAAAGATATGGAATCAACCTAAATACCCATCAGTGATAGACTGGATAAAGAAAATGTGGCACATATACACCATGGAATACTATGCAGCCTTAAAAAAAATGAGATCGTGTCCTTTGCAGGGACATGAATGAAGCTGGAAGCCATTATCCTCAGCAGACTAACACAGGAACAGAAAACCAAACACCGCATGTTCTCACAAGTGGGAGCTGAACAATGAGAACACATGGACACAGGGAGGGGAACATCACACACTGGGGCCTGTCAAAGGGTGAGATCAGGGGAGGAGAGCATTAGGAAAAATAGTTGATGTGTGTGAGGCTTAATATCTAGGTGATGGGTTGACAGGTGCAGTAAACCACCATGGTACACATCTACCTATGTAATAAACCTGTACATCCTGTGCATGTGTCCCACAACTAAAAATAAAAATTAAATTAAAAATAAAAATTTGAGAAAACAGACCTCCACGGGGTTCAGTAGAGTCGTTCTCCTAGTAGGTTCTCAATAAATATTTGTTGTTGTGGGTTTTAATCACCAGATGCTGCTGCAATGAGAATGGTCTTAACTTTGAGAAAAGGTTTTGCAGGATTTGGGGATGGCCCTCACATAAACAGTAAACATGTACACATTCATTTTTCAACTGCATTTTCCCTTTTAATATATTATTATCATAGTCTGTTTGAAACAATACTACCAAAACAATGTATTTTAAAGGTAATACTACCCATAAATATAAGCTTCTCTGGAGTAATATTTAGAAAACATTGTAAAATAAATTAGATGTTTTATTCCTCTGAGGCCAAGCAGGTTTTCATTTTCTTGCGCAAATAAAAAATATTGATTTTTCCTTTTAGGAAAAAAACAATCTTTAAAATACACTAGGCAGACTGCATATGTGCTGCAGAAGCCAGATGTCTCAGGGCACTGAAATAGAAAAATTAGGGCTGAACCTCATAATGTAAGAATATCTTAAGCGAAAATTGACAAATGTAGTGATTTGGAAACTTGAGGCTAGCTAGTTATATTCTACTCACTATCAAGGCACCTCCAGGATTTGCTTCACTGCTTATATTAATGTTACTGGTCTCAGTGTCTTTTTCTTAGTAGATTGTTGTCTCTAAAGCCACACTTTACTCCTGTGTATTAAAATTATTGGTATAGGGCTGGATGCAGTGGTTCACACCTGTAAGCCCAGCAATTTGGGAGGCCCAGGCAGGAGGATCGTTTGAGCTCAGAGTTGGAGACCAACCTGGGCAACATGGCAAGACCCTGTCTCTGTAAAAATAAAGTAAAATAATTGGCATAAATACATTTTTCTGTACTAGAGTATACATTTCTTGAGGGTGATATTCCACAAAATTATTGGCATAAATACGTTTTTCCTCACTAGATTTTAAGTTCCCAAAGGGCAGGCACTGTGCTTTCTTTATACTCCCCATGGCCCTTACCATAGTGCTTTCCACTCAGCATTCCGTCAAGCAATCTTCAGTTAATCTCACCCTTTGACTACTACACCTTTCAACTTCTCTTCCTTTGCTAAAGGACACTAAAACACCCAGGTCACTATCCATGATTTAGAACCTTACAGAGATCCAAAATAATAATAAACAGCCCAGGTGTAAGCTTCCCAAGACTTACTCCTCCAGTCTATCCTACCTGCACAGGTGTTTCTGGACTACTGAGTATGGTTGTGCAGGATGTGCACTGCACAACTCTAGGGATTCCCATTCACACTGTGGTCATGGGAATGGTGCTTACAACTGCACAACTGTATTCAGCAGCCCTGGGGCTGCTCCGTGGTGGTAAATATCCAAGTTCCTTTAATTGCTCCACTATTCCTAGGGAGTTCCAAGATCCATCATGTCCCAAGATGGATCGCTGACATGACATCCATATCCCAAGGGGATGCTTACTGGAAGTTGCATGTCACTTCCGCTCACATTCTGTTGACTAGAAACTTACTCATACAGCCATGCCTCTCCAGGAGTGAGACTGCAAAAGATCTTTATTCTCAGTACCAAGTTAAAACTGAACGGTTCAATGACTAGAAAAGTGGAGAACTGATCTCGGGGGACAACTAGAATTCTCTATTACAAGCCAGAATGCCACCTTTCATCTCCCTTGGGACACAGCCTCTCTTCTCTGAAACCAGCCACCCTGAAGAAGCCCAAGCCACAGTGAAAGGCCTTACAAATCCAGGTGCCAGCCTAGCTGAGCTCCCAGATGGCTCCCAGCACCTAACAACAGGCACGTGTGTGAGTCACCTTGGATGTTTTATCCCAACTGAGAGTCTGCAGGCGATGGCAGCCTCAGCTGACATCACTTGGAGAGGGAAAAACAAAAACAAAAACAGAACTACCTTGCTGAGCCAAGTCAATGGCAAGAGGATGGTGAGAGACAAGTGAAACGACTGTTGTTTTCAGCCACTAAGTTTTGGGGTGATTTCTTAACTCAGTAATACCTAATAAAATTGCTTCTCACTCACATGCCAACTCACTGCATGCCTTCGTGATCTGCCATTGTCACTCCAAAGCATCTGTCCTGGTGAGGTTTATCATTTAACTGAATCACTGGTAAACATAATAGCAGCTTCTCTTTCTTACCTTGAACTTCCTGTTGTGTTTGGTTACTGACCACTGCCTCTTTGAAAATATATAGAGAGAAGTTTTTCACAGGGGTCAACAACTAGAAAGATTCAAATGATGCTGTCACTGAGAATTCTTCTCTCTGTATTTTTCCCCACAACTAGCATGTCCTGCTCCCATCCCCTGCCCACAGTAGGTAAAACTATTCTTATTTTCTTAAGTCTTTCCAGAGTTTCTATATGTACATACACACATATATGTATATGCATACATTATATGTGTGTATATATGCATACATATAGATTCCTTTTCCCTTCACTTTTTAAATTTAGAGATGAAGTCTTGCTATATTGTCCAAACTAGTCTCAAACTCTTGGGCTTAAGTGATCCTCCCACTTGGGCTTCTCAAAGTGCTAGGATTTCATTTGTGAGCCACGATGCCCAGCCTCCCCTTCCCATTTTATAAACAAAATATGTATCTTATATGCACTATTCTGCCTCTTTGTTTTTTTTTCCCCACTAACAATATATCTTGGAATGGCCAGGTGTGGTGGCTTACACCTGTAATCCCAGCATTTTAGGAGGCCAAGGCGGGTGGATCACATGAGGTCAGGAGTTCCAGACCAGCCTGGCCAGCATGGCAAAACCCCATCTCCACTAAAAATACAAAAAGTAGTAGTATCTTAATTCCATAAAGCACTTTTATCCCAAGATGCTCAGGAAGCTAATATTGTTGTATAATTTGAGGCCTCATGATACAGGCTGGGAAGTTTTTATATAATCTTAAGAAGGACTTGCTTGAATTACTTCTTTTACAAATTAGCACAAGAGGGAATGGTTAGACCTTAACAAGATGTGGAAGACGGAGAAAGAGTATAGAGTAGATAAATATTATAGGCCCTTTATTCACAATAACCATGATATAGAAACGATCTAAATTTCCAACAGTGTATGAATGAAGAAAATATGTGTATATACACAGACACAATGGAATAGTGTCATTAACAAAGAAGGAAATCCTGCCATTTGTGACAATAAGTTTTTTAAAAAATAAAAAAATAAAAAAAAAAAATACAAAAAGTAGCCAAACGTGGTGGCTCATGCCTATAATCCCAGCTACTCTGGAAGCTGAGGAATGAGAATCACGGAGGTTGCAATGAGCCAAGATCATGCCACAGCAATCCAGCCTGGGTGACAGAGCAAGACTCTATCTCAAAACAAACAATATATTTTGGAGATTTTTATATGTAGAAAATTCACGTTAAAAAACACATTTTTAAAAAATATATTTTTACCAGTTCCACTGCAGTATGTTCCAGTAAAAGGTTTCCGTTTTAAATTCATAAATGGTCAAATATGGCCTTTTTTTAAACTGCAGCAAACCAGAGGCAAGCAAATATGCCATTTTTAATTGAGGGTGGCCCTTACTAAGAAGAAAAAATAGTCAGCATGGAGATCATAAATAGATTTCACTTATTTCATGTCCACCAAACAAACGCTTCAATTTTAGAGTGAAAGTAGACACATGCTTGTATGTGAAGAGACAGGGAGACTGATATGGTTTGGCTTTGTCCCCACCCAAATTTCATCGAGAATTGTAATCCAAATTGTGATCTCAATGTGTCAGGGGAGGGACCTGGTGGGAGGCGATTGAATCCTGGGGATTGTGGAGGTGTTTTCCCCCATGCTGTTCTCGCGATAGAGACTGAGTTCTCATGAGATATGACGGTTTTATAAGTGGTGGTTTCCCCTGCTCTGCTGTTTCTCCTGCCACCTTGTGAAGAAGATACCTGTTTCCCCTTCACCTTCTGCCATGATTATAAGTTTTCTGAGGCCTCCCTAGCTATACGGATCTGTGAGTCAATTAAACTTCTTTCCTTTATAAACTACCCAATCTTGGATATTCCTTAATAGCAGTGTGAGAATGGACTAATACAGAGACAAAAAGAAGAGAGTGGGGCTGAAAGCTCACAAATCCCCACATGTGTGACAAGCCAGAGACTCCTTTCCCTGGTCTTATAATAGGGATTGTATATCCAAGCAACCTTGAAATGAAAAGTGCTCCTGACATATACCATAGGCAGCATTTCATTTTGGTGGGAGAAAGAAAGATCTGTTTAACAAATTCTTCTAGCATGCTCTGAAATCCATGCAGACAAAAATACAATTAGATTTCTATCCTACACCATGAACAATTAAAATTTCCAATGAAAAGAAAGTTAGACAAGCCATAAAAGAATAAAATAGAAGAAAATGTCCTTAAGATGTGGAGGTGCCTAGGTCTTCTAAGCAAAACATAAAATCATGGGAAAGACTGGGGTTTTGTACACAAAAATTTGAATGTGCTGTAAGACAAAAGCCATCATAAAGCCGAATACATGCACTCGATGGAAAGAAATGTATATGACAAAAAATACACATACATATCTATGCACTTACAAATAATTTTTGAAAAGATTCATCATCCAAGAGAATACTGTGCAAACAACATGGAAGAGCAATTCACATGAGAAATACCAATAGTAAGACCTAAAGCCATAAAAACCCTAGAAGGAAACCTAGGCAACACCATTCAGGTCATAAGCATGGGCAAAGACTTCATGACTAAAATACCAAAAACAAAGGCAACAAAAGCCAAAATTGACAAATGGGATCTAATTAAACAAAAGAGCTTCTGCACAGCAAAAGAAACTAGCATCAGAGTAAAGAGGTAGCCTACAGAATGGGCGAAATTTTTTGCAATCTATCCATCTGACAAAGGGCTAATAACCAGAATCTACAAGGAACTTAAACAAATTTACAAGAAAAAAAAAATCCCATCAAAAAGTGGGCAAAGGATATGAACAGACTCTTCTCAAAAGAAGACATTTATGCGACCAACAAACATGAAAAAAAAGCTCCTCACCACTCATCATTAGAGAAATGCAAAGCAAAACCACAATGAGATGCCATTTCGTGCCAGTTAGAATGGCGATCATTAAAAAGTCAGGAAACAACAGATGCTGGAAAGGATGTGGAAAAATAGAAACACTTTTACACTGTTGGTGGAAGTGTAAATTAGTTCAGCCATTGTGGAAGACTGTGGTGATTCCGCAAGGATCTAGAACCAGAAATATCACTTGACCCAGCAATCCCATTACTGGATATATACCCAAAGGATTATAAATCATTCTATAAAGACACATGTACACATATGTTTATTGCGGCACTGTTCACAATACCAAAGACTTGGAACTAACCCAAATGCCCATCAGTGATAGACTGGATAAAGAAAATGTGGCACATACACACCATGGAATATTATGCAGCCATAAAAAAGGATGAGTTCATGTCCTTTGCAGAGACATGGATGAATCTGGAAACCATCATTCTCAGCAAACTGATGCGGAAAACCAAACACCACATGTTCTCACTCATAAATGGGTGTTGAACAGTGAGAACACATGGACACAGGGAGGGCAACATCACACACTAGGGACTGCTGGGGGGGGTGGAGGGCTAGGGGAGGGATAGCATTAGGAGAAATATCTAACGTAGATGACGGGTTGATGGGTGCAGCAAACCACCATGGCGTGTGTATACCTATATAACATCCTGCACGTTCTGCACATGTATCCCAGAATTTAAAGTATAATAAAAAAAATACAAATAATACCAATAAGCACGTGAAAATAGGTTCAATTTTAATAAGTAAATACAAATTGGGAAAAAATGAAAAGATTTACACTAGTGTGAGCATATGAGGAAATGTGCTCTCATAGTTGGCTGCTGGAATTAAATTGATACAGCTTTTTGGCAAGAAGTACAACTAGCAGCATCTACCAGAATCTAAAATATGTGTTCCCCTTAATCTATCAGTTTTACACTTAGGAATCTCTCATATGTGCATTCATCTGCACAAAGATACAACATATTTGGGCCTGTTACTTAACCTGATTCTTCCTTGGTGAAATGTTTATTGAAGTAGTATATGCCTCATTTCATTGTTATTTTCAAATAAATAATACATGGCCTTGTACACAATAAATTTCCATGAATAGATCAAAATCAAATCTTGATGTTACTATTATCCCCACTTTATTATGACATGGTTGTTCTGTGTACCTATATAGTTATAAACTCTAAACAAAATGTCCATCAATAGAGAATGCATATTATGAAAAAACACGTAACACACACACACACACAAATCTCCAAAATGCTGTTCGAGCAAAATTGCAAAATCATAAAATACGTATAGATTGTTTCCATGTATTTATCCGTGTGTGTGTGTGTGTGTATGTGTGTAAAGGAAATGAATGAGTGTTCTATAAAGGTTTAAAAGGACAGCAAAGTTTTATCAATGCTCTAAGTATTGGGCAAAGGGAATAACTGAAGAGGAGCTAACATTGTTTTGTCCTGTGTTACTCTGTATTGTTTGAATTCTGTCCTTTCTGAACAACCAGTAGAGGCGGCAGTGTTTCCATTAAAACCAGTGAACTTGCCTCCTTCAAAACCACAGCAGCAGAACCGTTTGACTTCAGTCAACTCTAAGCAACTTGGTCATCTGTTTTTTTCAGATTAGAAATGATAGAAGATAATTTATAATCCATATTTTGCATACCATTGAGGATGAAAGAGATTTACATTTCATTTTTTGAAAAGCGGACTTAGGATAATGAGGTTTTTTTTGAAAAATCATCTTATTCCTAACAATGGCAGATTAATGAAGCATTTCTGAACAAAATTATTTCATCATATTCTGATTAAGGAACTCCTCATTTGAGAAAGCTATAACATTTTTATATTCTTCCATTAATACTATACATAAAAATTATTAATATGCTGACACAATGGAATTCTCTAAAAGATCTTCTGTTGTGGAGATAGTAGCTGCACCCCCCCCATCTGCCCTGGGGCATGTCAGGAGAGCAAAACCCCACTCTGCCTGCCCTAAATGCACTGCCAGGGGGTCAGGAAATATCTCACCAGTGTCTGGCTCATTTGAAATACTCACTGTCAAAAACCATGACCAGCAGGGTACCATATATACCCTAAAGGAGACTAAGCCACAGGAAACTCCTCTTTATTATGCTACTACTAAATGAAACTGTAGCCTTCTACTTCTAATTCAAGATAAGGAAAACAGCTAAACATAGGCAGTCTTTCAAACTGATAAAAGCAGAAAAAAACTACAGAAAAAGAAAATGTTACCAGAACTATTCTCTATAAGTGATTTTGCCCAAGAAATAAATGAGGTATGACTTCAGAAATTTCACCTGGTACAACTGTTATAAAACCATGAAAAGTAGCAATGCCATTAGTAACAACTAACAGTTATTGCATATTTATATTGGCCAACCACTGTGCTACAAATTTATAGATATTATCTCATTTGCTCCTCAGATAACTGCTTATTCCATTTTACCGATAAGGACGTTGAGGCTTAAGAAAGTTAAGTACTTTTTCCCAGATCGAAGGCAAGTTTCACTCCCAGGCCTCGGCCCTTAACCATGACACATGTCACCATTCCACCACTGAATGTGACTAATGAGAGAATCTGTGAAGACCTGTCATGAGAATCTAATAACAATAATACTCTAAGGTATTGTGTATAACTTTTGTTAGTATTTGCCAAAAAAATAAGTACATAGTAAGTCCATTTTACCCCTAAGAAAATATTGATAGCTTTAAACGAATCCATTTCATTTACTACAGGATTATAATTGGTACTAAAACAGCTCAGCCTTAATTCCTAAAACTTTAAAATATATGCGATAAAGGTTTCTTTTTCTCTTTTAATGTTTATCCAACTCAAAATATAGTTTTTAGTAAGAAAACAATGTTTACAAAGTTTACAAGCATCTTAAAGTTAATTCATAGAAATATTTATAAATACTTTTTCAAAAACAAAGCAAATATTAACTCCATAAGTGTATTAAATAATTTGGAATTTTCCAGGGCCAAAAATGCCTCATAACTATGAACATACAACTTGTAAAATAAGCAACATTTCATAAAACAATGCTTTTTCTTTTTCTTTTTTTTTTGAGATGGAGTCTCGCTCTGTAGCCCAGGCTGGAGTGCAGTGGTGTGATCTCGGCTCACTGCAACCTCCGTGTCCCGGGTTCAAGCAGTTCTCTTGCCTCAGCCTTCTCAGTAGCTGGGATTATAGACACACGCCACCATGCCCAGCTAATTTTTGTGTTTTTGGTAGAGACGGGGTTTCACCATATTGATCAGGCTGGTCTCGAACGCATGACCTCATGATCCGCCTGCCTTGGCCTCCCAAACTGCTGAGATTACAGGCGTTAGCCACCTCGCCAAGCTAAAATAATGCTTTCTAAAAGGCCTTTTTACTAGCCTTTTTACCTTTTCACACCTAACTTTTGCTACCTGTCTTTGTTATTTCATAAAACTTACTAACAGACAGTATTTTTTTTCTTCGTTATCAATGCAGACTAACAGACAGTATTAACTCTACTTCAAAAAAATCTATTCTGAAATTTTGAAATTTCAGTTTTCATAAGATATAATACTTTTTTTCTTCTTTTAGAAACAGGGTCTCTCTTTGTCACCCAGGCCAGAGTATAGTGGGTAATACATTTTTAATACTATAAATAAAGTTTCTATATAAAATTCTCACATATGTTGATTTTGGAATTGAAACAAAAAGGTAATACCAGATTTTGGAGCAAATGTTTATGCACCCATGTTACAAATAAAGTTGTAACTTTGAAGAAAATGAATATTTCATAAAAATCTACATACTCCAAGCTAAACATTGTTTTAAATTCATTTTTTCTTCTCGAGTACACTTAATGTAAATTAATCTTTCCATTTCCTCAGTTCTTAAGATTAATCTCTGTTGTAAAGGTTTTAATAAAGTTCAGCGAAAGTTTAACTCAATAAAATCAGCTTCTGAACACATTAATTTAGCCACAAACCTATTTTAGTCAACTTATGATTAAATTAAAAATCATTCAGGCAAATTATAATTATTTTCTGTCATGCATATTTCTCAAAAATAGAGCCATATGCATTTTGCACAATCTTGAGTATGATCCTCCCTAAGAAAGGGGGTGTGTATGTGCATGTGTGTGTGTGTGTGTGTGTGTGTGTGTGTGTGTGTGTGTGTGTCTGTGTGTTTGTGGGGAGGGCGTATTAACAAAAAAATAAGACACTAAAAGTTCTATTTAAGTAACAACACTACTATAAAAAAACAATTTTTTTTAGACCAGGTTTTGGTCTAAAAACCTGGTGGCTCACAAATCTTTTAGCATACTTTCTAGTTGTAATGATACCTTTTATATCATGTTGTCAAATTCAATACAACAAAAAAACCTGACTGGATTTTACTGTTGTTCCTTATTCCGAGTTACACACTTAAGTCAGATACATTGTATGGCTATAAAATAATATTTGCCAAATATATCTTCCTGTCAGACTATGAAAATACCATTTTTCATTTTTATAAACTTAAAACTACAGTGTTCATTTTGATAAAAAAAAAAACACTGAGGATTGACTAATCTTTTTTTTCTTTCAGTTCTATTGGGTACATTGAATATGGCATTTGTTAGAAGTCATTCCCCACCTCCTCACCCCTTCTTGATATTTCTTTCTTTTCTTTTTTCTTTTCTTTTCTTTTCTTTTTTGAGACACAGTTTCGATCTTGCCCAGGCTGGAGTACAGTGGTGTGATTTTGGCTCACTGCAACTTCCACTTCCCAGGTTCAAGCAATTCTCCTGCCTCAGCCTCCCAAGTAGCTGGGATTACAGGCATCCGCCACGACACCCAGCTAGTTTTTGTATTTTTAGTAGAGATGGGGTTTCACCGTGTTGGCCAGGCTGGTCTTCAACTCCTGACCTCAAGTGATCCGCCCACCTTGGCCTCCTAAAGTGCTGAGATTACAGGTATGAGCCACTGCACCTGGCCTTTCTCTAGTGCAGTGCTTCTCAAAGGCTGATGGGATAACTAAACTGCTTACACCAGAACTGTCTAGCACCTTGCTAAAAAATTCAGGTTTCTTGGCCCCACAGCTGCTGATGCAAAATCTCTAAAGAAAGAATTCTGAGGTCCTCATATGACTCATAAATGATTTGATCTGAAAGCCATTTTTCTAAAGTTATTATCCTCAAAGTTAAACCACAAAATGTTAATTGAATTTAAGGATAATTGTAAATTTTCAAATTGTACAAACTGCATTTAAATACATAAGGCATGGTAAGTCAAGAAATAAAATGTATTTTTACAGCAATCTCAATTTTGCATTACGTATAATTTTAGCAAAGCAGGAGAAGATGGTAAGAATATAAAGTAATGTGGAACAGAATGCTGCAGTTAAGAACTTTTGAGCAAAATGAAAGTAAATTAATCACAGAATTTTCTAAGGTATAATCTAGGATCATAAACGTCAATATACAGATTGGGTTAATAATATGCCTGGAAATTGCATATGTATAAAGAATTTAGTGCTTTTTAAGCACTTAAAAATCTTCATATATGCGATCACAGGCATATTAATCTGGTTTTAAAAATCCAGGCTGGACTCAGTGGCTCATGCCTATAATCCCAGCACTTTGGGAGGCCAAGGTGGGTAGATCACTTGAGGTGAGGAGCTCGAGACCAGCCTGACCAACATAGTGAAACCCCATCTCTACAAAACTACAAAATTAGCCAGGCATGGAGGCGCATGCATGTAATCCCAGCTACTTGATAGGCTGAGACAGGAGAATTGCTTGAATTGGGAGGCAGAGACTGCAGTGAGCCAAAATCGCATCATTGCACTCCAGCCTGGGCAACAAGAGCAAAACTCTGTCTCAAAACAACAACAAAAACAAAACAAAAAAAAACCTCAATGCCGTGTTTCACAAACGACTATGAATTAGAACTCCTTCTATTATTAAAATACCTATGTGCAACCAAAACATTAAGAAACAAAAGCCCTGAGACATCAAAGTTAACATCACCAGAAAATGGAACAAATTAATATTCCTGCCCAAAGGTACATAATTAAATCTAATCATGAGGAAACATCAAACAAACTAAATGGAGGGACTGTCTATAAAACAACGATCCTGTGCTGTAGAAAATGTCCAAGTCAGGAAAGATAAAGAAAAACTAAGGAACCACTCTAGACTAGAAGAGATGATAACCAAATGTAATTCCTGAACCTGGATTGGATCTTAACCCAGAATATACATGTGCCGCATACATACATGCTGATGAGACTGGAATAAGGCCTACCAATTAGATAAAGGTATTGTATTGTTAAACTAAATAAGGCCTGAGAAGCACTCTGTACTTCTATATTTGAGACCTTGTGGATGAACTGTACACCTAACTTAACAGGCAGACAAGATTGATAACCTAACTAAAAGTATGCACCTGTAACAGTAGCCGAGTCTTGGCCAATCCCAGGGGACATATTTCAACCACTCACAGACTGCTAGGTGTTCAAAACTGTGTTCAAATATGACAGATGCCAATGTGTAACCAATCCAGCTGTTTCTGTGCTTCACTGCCGATTTCTGTATGTCACTTCCCTTTTTTTGTCTATAAATTTGTTCTGACCACAGGGCATCCCTGGAGTCTTTCTTTCTGAATCTGCTGATTCTGGGGGGCTGCCCGATTCACTAATCACTCCTTGCTCAATTAAACTCATTTAAATGTAATTCAGCTGAAGTTTTTCTAATAGCATATCAATGTTGATTTCCTGATTTAGGCTATGGTACAGTGGCAAGGTAGGAGGATGTCCTTGTTCTTGAGAAATATGCACTGACGAAATTAGGGGTTAATGTTTCAACTTATTCTCAAATGGTTCACAAAATATTATGAAGAGAGAAAACTACAGCAAGTAGGAGATAAAATGTTAACAACTGGGGAATTCAAATGAAGGGTTTAGAGGTGCTTTTTCTACTATTCTTAACAACTTTCCTGTAACTTTAAAATTATTTTAAAGTAAAAAATGATCCATATATATTTTTTAAATTTTATTTATTTGAGACGAAGTTTCACTCTTGTTGCCCAGGCTGGAGGGCAATGGTGTCATCTCAGCTCACCACCACTTCCACCTTCCGAGTTCAAGTGATTCTCCTGCCACAGCCTCCTGAGTAGCTGGGATTACAGGCATGCACCACTACACCTGACTAATTTCGTATTTTTAGTAGAGATGGGATTTCTCCATGTTGGTGAGGCTGGTCTTGAACTCCCAACCTCAGGTGATCCGCCTGCCTCAGCCTCCCAAAGTGCTGAGATTACAGGCATGAGCCACCATGCCTGGAAACCAATATATTTTAAAAGCTATAACAGAACATTAAAAAAAAATCTAAAATGTTTACAATATATTTTTAAGCTTCATATCTCAAGGAGATATCTGTGTCTATTTAAATATTTTGTAAGTTTAGACTAAAACTATAAACAATTTGAATTTTTAAGTTCTATTCAGTGCCTTCCTACTAGAAATTACAAAACTGCATTGCTTATTTTTTATTCTGTTATATGTTTAATCCAAATCAAAATGTATGTGAAAGGAAAGTACCTCTATGCTTCCCATATGCATATGAAAATATTTTAAATGTTGCCTTTTACAGTTATTTTTTCCTTCAAAGATCTCTTAATGATCTACTGTATCAGTCTCATCATCTATAACTAATATTAACTTTGTTTTGAAGTCGTTTTAAGCCAGAATTCTATTTAGTGGTACCCTAATATGCTCATACACATGTAATTAACAAAGAACCCATGACATCAGATTACCAACACACCGTATTTTGTTAAAGTACAGACAATTATTTTGCAATATGATGTACTAGCCGATCTAACCCAGTAATTTTGCCAAAGCTTTACTGTGTAGGGGAGATAAAGGTAAGATATGAGGAAGTTGTTAATTCCCTACAACAGGACCTGACAAGCAGTAGGCCTGAGATACATATTTGTGGGGAGGAAAAGGGATTATTGCAAAATTTAGATCATTTGAATATATCACTGGAAACTATGAGATAGCAGCATAATAATTAGATGCTTAAACATCTAAAGATAAGAAAATAATGCTTCTGAAAATCAACAGATGTCAAGCAACAAAAACTCTTGGGGAAAATGACTTTCCTATATTTTTGGCATGCTTTAAAAGGCTAAAACTATCAAGGATGTTGCTGCATTCATATCAAATTAACATCTTGAAAAATATTTTCTAAAACTTGCATATTGTATAATCTAGCAAGCTATAAAGCTATGAAAATGGAAAACAGAATATAAAGGAATTGTCACCAAGTATAAATGAAAGTTGGTAGTATCAAAATTTCTTGATCCTTGTTTCAAATGCCAAAGTCTACAGGACTGCATTCTAAAGTTCTGAATCAAGCCCTGACTTGCCTATTGAAAGCCCTGGCTTGCCTATTGAAAACCCTGAGTTGCCTATTGAAAGTTATGGTGATTTATGGAGAAGCTCAAAAGAAGATGGAGTCACAGAAAACAGTATAAACCAAATTCTAAGTCCCCCTGCCCCCAGTCATCTGAATGGACTTCCTCTTCAGCTAGGGTTCTTTTAAACTGAGAGAGTCGTTCAGGCCATGACAGGAAATAGAGGTGAGACATGCTTGAATATACACCTCCAGCATTAACATCAACACAGACTTTAAGTCTGCTATGAAACATTTTACAACCATTCTCTCTGAAGCCTGCGACCTGGAGGCTTCATGTGCATGATAAAACTTTGGTCCCCACAACTTTTTTTTTTTTTTCTGGGATAGGGTCTCATTGTCTCGCCCAGGCTAGAGTGCAGTGGTGCATTCTCAGCTCATTGAAACCTCTGCCTCCTAAATACAAGAAATTCTCCCACCTCAGCCTCCCGAGTAGCTGGGATTACAGGGGTATGCCACCATTCCTGGATAACTTTTGCATTTTTAGTAGAGATGAGGTTTCACTCTGTTGGCCAGTCTGGTCTCAAACTCCTGAGTCTCCACAACCTCTTATCACAACCCAGACATTCCTTTCTGTTGATCCCAGGTCTTTGGATAAACTCAATCGTCAATCAGAAAATTTTAAAATCTACTGATAGATACACTAAAGTTCTTCCTCAGATAAAGCATACTCTGTCTCCCTGTTCTTTGAATTTTAAAAGGCCTAACCCACTGGTTCCCTAACCTGCCAGGGTGTGCCTAGACATGCCCAGGCATGTCTTAGCTTATAGCATATACTCCTTTCCTTATTTAGACATGTTATTGCTTTCCTAGCTCTTTAGAAAGTGACTTCCACCCTTCCTTTGCTCTCCATTGTCTTTACCAATTTAGGATAGTGTTAAGCTCTTAGCCAATTGGGGTTTAGCTTAGACTGTGAGGTCCAGCTCCAGCCAATAGAGACTGGACACATGGTTGAAGCCTCATGCATTAGGGATAAAAAGTCCCCCTCTCCCTTGTTGATGGTGCTCTTGTGTGCAGGTTCACAGGTGGCACCCTTCTGCATAAGTAAAATTGCCTTGCTGACAACTTCTTTGAGTGTTCATTTTCTTTGCAACTTCAGACTTCTAACATCTACCTATAAGCTGGAACCCCCAACCCCGAAAGTTGTCCTCCCTTTCTAGACCAAACCAATGTATTTCTTAAATGTATTTGACTGATGTCTCATGCCTTCCTAAAATGTATGAAACCAACCTGTAGCCCAACCACCTTGGGCACATGTTCTCAGGACCTCCTAAGGGCTGTGTCATGGGCCATGGTCATTTATATTTGGCTCAGAATAAATCTCTTCAAATATTTTACAGGGTTTGACTCTTTTTTGTCAACCAAAGTGTAAAGGAATTTCAAATATTTTTTCCTCTTAAAATCAAACTACTGCTTAGCACTTTATTTTTTAAACAAATAACCATTTAGAATTGGTTGAATATTGAAGATAAACAAAATCTAAAGTTTAAGTGTACTTTGCATATATTAAAGGATCACAGAATAGTTTAATGAGTTTTCATTTTTATTAAAGTTATTCACAATTCCTACTTCAAGATATACCACAACATAAGAAAAGGAGTATTATAGCTACTTGAAGGCAGTACCAGTTGAATTAATGCAAATTTTAAAAATATGATTTAAAATACTTTTCACAAGACAGGCATTTAATAAAATAAGTATGTGAATTTCTTATACTGTGTTACCAAAGGTAAACACTCCCTGACAGTTTCTTCCATATAAAAAATCCAAGACGAAACTGATTGAGTAAGAGCAGAATGAATATTAGGACTTTTGAGAACTAGTAACCTAATCCATATTGCTCAATGGAACATTAAGCTGCAGAGGAAACATTACAATGTAATGTAATAACAGAAATAGCACCTTTGAAAAACCAAGTTACTTAAAGTAAACGTTTGTAACAATATTCTAAACTACAAATCTCTATGTGAAAAATGTCTGTAAAGGAGGTTACCACCACAAAATCAAGTAATTTTTAAAAGTGTAATGTTACAAATGTTACATGCTGATTGTAAATGGAAACAATACAGAACATTTAAAGCCAAAATTAGAACTAGGTATCTATAGTGGGGGAAAAAAAAGGTTCCTTTTCTTTTAAAGTCACATATTTAATATTTTCTCAAAAACTGGGTAGTAAATCAACATTCCTGAATAAAGGAGCAAAATATTTTAAAGGCCCTACTTACAAATTAAGGCATTAAAGTATCTCTGGTGTATCTTTTTTATTAAATACAAGGACAGGAACTTTATTACAAGACATTTTGCTGTTCAGTGGAATTCAGAATGAGATGTCTGTTTTTAGATCATACCCCAAAATGCTTAGTTACCTAAGTACTACAAGTTGATTATCCTAACAGTTTTTACAAGATAATTCCACAGTATAGAGAGGATTTTCTCAAAGTTTGGAGTATAGCCTCATCATTATTTTTCAGAGACAGGGTCTTGCTCTGTCACCCAGGCTTAAGTGCAGTTGTACCATCATAGCTCACTATAACCTGGAATTCCTGGGCTCAAGTGATCCTCCCACCTCAGCCTCCCAAGTAGGTGGAACTACAGTCATGTGTCACCATGCCTGGTTAATTTTTTAAGAGATGGGGTCTTGCTATGTTGCCCAGGCTGGTCTTGGAACGCCTGAGCTCAAATGATTCTCCTGCCTCAGCCTTCCAAGGTGCTGGGATTACAGCTGTGTGCCACCACTCCCAGCCTGAATACAACATTGTAGTCAGATGTCCTGTTATTTTTTTAACAGTAGGGCAAATACTTATGCTCTTCCTAACCTCTTAAAATCTTCACAGTTGAAAAGCTTGTCTTTAAGTGGCTGATTTAAATAAAAATAGATTTTTTTAGCAGTATAAATAATTTCAACTGCCTAGAAATATTTCCAAAAAATATTTTCCAACTGTGACATCTACTTGAATATGTGTGTGTTTTTACGCTGCTATTTTATCTACATCAAAAGTCTTAGCAAATTATATCCACGCTTCCAAAAATTGTTATTAATCATAACACTGCCTTGTTTCCTGAAAAAAATAGATTGTGGGTTCAAAAACACCAATACATTATTAACAAGTTGTTACAAATTTGCATTTACTTTCATTTATAAATATCACATAAATATCACTGTCAGGTATAATAGTAAATCATTAAACTAATTTCTAAATATTGATTTAAAAAGCTTTGAGCATGTTTTAAAAAAAATTTAGTAAAAGTTTTTTTTCCCCCCAGGTAATACACCTAATTATTTTCTTAGTAATCAACACCTACCCAAGAGTTATTGATATTTGCACAGTTCTTGTAAAAAATAGATCTGGCATAAGAGGAACACAAATATTGGCAAATACCACGTCTCAAGTTATATTTTAAGAAACCATACAATCCATGATATTTCACAAAGTTGTTTATTCTTGTTATTAAAACTTGGACTCAAGTAATCCTGGTTTTTCTGGAAAAAGCACCTTGTTTGCAGGGATCATTTAATCATCCTTTTCTACAATCACCTCTCCATGAAGCACCTTTCTTCTTTGACGTAACATGTGAAAATAGAGTTGTGGAAACACTTCATTGAAAAAAAAAAACAAAGAAAATGCTTTAAAATCATTTATACTTGAAACCTGTTAAATACGGCAATGTTAGAGAGTAAATACATTCCATACCACTGCTGTTCCCTGGATATTTACAGAGCTCAAGAGTGTAAGAGTGCAAATGGGTAGGGTGCGGTGGCTTATGCCTGTAATCCCAGTATTTTGGGAGGCTGAGGTGGGTGCATCACCTGAGGTTGGGAGTTCAAGTCCAGCCTGACTAACATGGAGAAACCCCATCTCTACTAAAAATACGAAAAATCAGCTGGGCATGGTGGTGTATGCCTGTAAGTAATCCCAGCTACTAGGGAGGCTGAGGCAGGAGAATCACTTGAACCTGAGAGGCGGAGGTTGCGGTAAGCCAAGATCATGCCATTGCACTCCAGTCTGGGCAACAAGAACGAAAATAAGAGTGCAAATGGAGGCTACATACCACATGCCTAAATATTATAATGCTGTAACTGTTGGGGTTTTGTTTTTATTTTTGCTTTTTTTTTTTTTTTTTCTGAGACAGAGTCTTGCTCTATTGCCCAGGCTAGAGGGCACTGCAACCTCTGCTTCTGGTTTCAAGCGATTCTCCTGCCTCAACCTCCCGAGTAGCTGGGATTACAGGCACATGCTACCACGCCCAGCTAGTTTTTGTATTTTTAGTGGAGATGGAGTTTCACCATGTTGATCAGGCTGGTCTTGAACTCTTGGCCTCAAGTGATCTGCCTGCCTTGGCTTCCCAAAGTGCTGGGATTACAGGTGTGAGCCCCTGCACCTGGCCTACTTTTGCTTCTTTTTAACAAACTTAAGTACCTTTTCAAAAAATACCTTCATAATGACATGGAAGACCATGTTTGAATTTAGAATTCTGAACTCTCTGGAATGCTGTGCCAGAACATTCCAGCACAGGGAAAACTGGTCCACCCAGCTTCCTATTCTCCATTCTCTTGGCTGTATCCTGTACTGCAAGGGGTCTCCTGCACATGTGTGTAGAGACCCTGGTGCATACATCTAAGCTTCATCCATACTGCTCACAAATAACTACCCCCCAGCTATCCTGTTTACTCAAGGGTGCATATACTGATACATGGTTAACCCTCAGGACAAGGAAGAAGCCTAGTTAGGGCCCAGATGCATGCTCATTGCCATCTGGATTGCAAATTCCATGGTCTCAAGGGTGGCTGGGTACGGTGGCTCATGTGTGCAATCCCTGCACTTTGGGAGGCCGAGGCGGGCAGATCACGAGGTCAGGAGATTGAGACCACCCTGGCTAACACAGTGAAACCCCATCTCTACTAAAAATACAAAAAAATAGCCAGGCACGGTAGCACACACCTGTAGTCCCAGCTACTCAGGAGGCTGAGGCAGAAGAATCGCTTGAACCTGGGAGGTGGAGGTTGCAGTGAGCCGAGATCACACCACTGTACTCCAGCCTGGGCGACAGAGTAAGACTCTATCTCAAAAAAAAAAAAAAAAAAAAAAAAATGCAGTAGGGTGCTGTGTGGAGTGACAGTGAGGGGCTACAACAAGGTCCTCTAAATGGGGCCTAAAGCAGAAGCTCTTCCTGGCTGGGTATAAGGGTATTTAGTCTATTACATAATAAACACGTGAATACATATGTTATTAAGTCAGCTGGACAAACTGTCATCTGCTCAAATTTGAAGAATATTTTGAACCAATTTGAACCAGTGTTTCAAATCACAGTATAAATGTTGGTGGATAAACAAATTAATATCAGCTATAAACAATACCATTGTAAAAATATTTCTGAATATAATGATGAAAATAATCAAACCAATGAACCTTATCACAAAATAAGCTTTGAATATCCTGCTTAGGCAACTTTGGGTAAAAATTTCTTTGTAGAACTTAGCTTGAACAGAGCCAAAATGCACAACAGCTTTTATTTCTTTTTATTTAGGTACTTCCTAACTTCAGAAAGGTAACCATTATATTATTTATACCTAGGGGCCTAAATTTATTCAGGTCATAATTACTTAAACTCACTGACCAATTATTTTAAATACTTTCATATAATTCTGAGTAGCTTCTGAACAGAAGGTATGGGTTTGAGTTCAAACCCTGGCTTTATTCACCAGCTAGTGATTTTTTTTTTTTTTTTTGAGATGGAGTCTCACTCTTGTCACTGAGGCTGGAGTGCCGTGGCACAATCTCGGCTCACTGCAACCTCCGCCTCCCCGGTTTAAGTGATTCTCCTGCATCGGCCTCCCAAGTAGCTGAGACTCCAGGTGCCCACTACCACGTCTGGCTAATTTTTGTATTTGTAGTGGAGACAGGGTTTCACCATGTTGGCCAGGCTGGTCTTGAACTCCAGACCTCAAGTGACCCACCCACCTTGGCCTCCCAAAGTGCTGGGATTAGAGGTATGAGCCACCACGCCCAGCCACCAGCCAGTGATTTTTAAGCAACTCACTTAACCTCTTTCATCTTAATGTAAATGAGAAATTATACTGTTACTTTTGAGTACTAAGTACTCAAAAAGTACTTTTAATTAGCAAAGCATTTAATAAGCAAAGAAAAATTAATTGATCTACTAACATCAAGAATGCAGGGGGAGGAGGGAATTAAAAAAAAAAAAAAGAATGCAGTGGAAAACATGTCCCAGGCCAAGTGATCTTCTGGCCAGTGGGACTCAGCAGCTGGCACCATGGTGAACTGGGAAGCTACTTGTACAGGCCAGAGTCTTCATCTTCCAGGACACCTGTAAAAGGTGCTTCAGGTCCTCTGTTTCCATGGAGATGTCTCAAAGGCCATGAGGAAGAGAATAACCCACTGCTTGAACCTGTAACTGTCAAACACCTAAGCATGCTCTGGTTCTGCTCAAGGCATGCTACCATTAATTAGCCACTGGGAAAAGTGAGGGATGTGAACCAACAGAGTAGGCTTCCCCTCCTTAGCTCTCTTGAACTGGCCCAGCTAGAAAATCAGATACAGAATCAGGTTGAAATGGTAGAAGATGTGGGGAAAACACATCTTTCACCACTAAGTAAATTCTGACTTTGGGAAAGATGCAAGTTAAAGGCATTGGCCGGGGGCAGTGGTTCACGCCTGTAATCCCAGCACTTTGGGAGGCGGAGGTGGGCAGATCCCTTGAGGTCAGGAGTTTCAGACCAGCCTGGCCAATATGGTGAAACCTCATCTCTACTAAAAATACAAGAATTAGGTGGGCATTGTGGCAGGTGCCTGTAATCCCATGAACCCAGGACGCGGAGATTGCAGTAAGCCGAGATCACACCCCACTGCACTCCAGCCTGGGCAAAAGGACAAGATTCGGTCTCAAAAAAACAAAAAAACTTGGACACCTCGAGAGGCTAGCCAAGTTTTATGTTCATCCCCTTTAGATGAAATAGTTTATATCACATCAGTGTAGATTTTAGAGCTATCAATATTTGACCTGAAAATATATCACTGTTAGCACTTTTTTTTTTTTGATAGACGCTCTTATGGCCTAGGTTGAAATGTAATGGTACTATCTCAGCTCACTGCAACCTCTGACTCTTGCGTTCAAGTGATTCTTCTGTCTCAGCCTCCTGAGTAGCTGGGATTACCAGCACCCGCTACCATGCCCAGCTAGTTTTTGTATTTTTAGTAGAGACGAAGTTTCGCCATGTTGACCAAACTGGTCTCGAACTCCTGACCTCAGGTGATCCACCTGCCTCAGCCTCCCAAAGTGCTGGGATTACAAGACTGAGCCACCGAGCCCGGCCTTAAATGGAGTAAAGCCTCACTAATTCATTGCAACTACTGAAAGGTGATGAGTAATTAATGAAAAGGCTGAGTTATTCAAAATCCTTTAAAAAAAGTGGCTTTATTATTTTCAGGTACACAGAGCAACACAAATAAGACTCAAAACTACTCCTAGATGATTTTTCCAAGTATATGCTTAATGAATAGATAGAAATGATCTGAAATTTTCTTGCATAGAGTGTTTATACTCAGACATGTAATTCTAAATGCTTGTAAAAAGTGCACTAATGCTTTAAACATGATTTATTTTTATCTTTCTTTAAAAAACAAATCATACTAAGCTGATATTTAAATGACTTTGAGAAAGCTATCATTCATGCATTAACTTACTTGCCTTTTTTATTTATTTATTCATTTATTTTTGAGACGGAGTCTCGCTCTGTCGCCCAGGCTGGAGTTCAGTGGCACGATCTCAGCTCACTGCAACCTCCACCTCCCGTCTTCAAGCGATTCTCCTACCTCAGCCTCCTGAGTAGCTGGGATTACAGGCTTGTGCCACCACGCCTGGCTAATTTTTGTGTTTTTAGTCGAGATGGTGTTTCACCATGTGGGTCAGGCTGGTCTTGAACTCCTGACCTCAAGTGATCTGCCCATCTCAGCCTCCCAAAGTGCCGGAATTACGGGTGTGAGCCACCGCGCCTGGCCTACTTGCCTTTATTCTCATAGCTAGTGAAATGTCTTCTGCCTCACTCTGCCTTCAGTTTCCCCAAATTATCAGTAAATATGGGATTAAATTGAAGTTTTAATGTATTTGTAAGCAATTATTTCTAATTATTTCCCCTTGCTTATTATGCTCTCCTTCCAAAAATTTCCACATTCTATGTCAAATCAAAGTACTAACAAGCATATACTTACACGGTATATATGAGGCCATAGTTATAAGAAGAAAATAATAGTAGTCAAAAGAGAAATTGTATTTGTTAGGAAGTCTTATTGAAAACATTCCTGTTTTCTTCACATACGGCAAAGCAGCATATATTGTAAGAAGTTCACCAGCAACTCCGACAGGATATAAGATGATAAAAACATTATATCTGGAGAAAGAAAAACCTCAGAGAATTATTTTTCTACAATAGTTATTAGACTTTACATTGCAGATCTATTGCTACTACTAAATTTAAACTTCAAAATTTTCTTTTCTTTACAATAACGTCACATGAAGTTAATATTTCTACTTTAATCATTTGCTTATTAATTATCACCTTTCTTTCCTAATAACAGTTTACTCTTTAAAAGGCCAGGTCTTTGTAATAAAATAGTATCAACTAATTTTAGAGTCCCAAAATAATTTTCTACATTACAAAATGTATATGTAGTTTTGTTTTTGTTTTGCGACGGAGTTTGCTCTTGTCACCGAGGCTGGAGTGCAGTGGCGCAATCTCGGTTCACTGCAACCTCCACCTTCTGGGTTCAAGCAATTCTCCTGCCCCAGCCTCCCAAGTAGCTGGGATTACAGGTGTGCACCACCATGCCCAACTCGTTTTTGTATTTTTAGTAGAGATGGAGTTTGACCATGTTGGCCAGGCTAATCTCGAACTCCTGACTTCAGGTGATCCACCTGCCTCGGCCTCCCAAAGTGCTGGGATTACAGACGTGAGCCACCGCACCTGGCCTCTATAGTTTTAAAAAAAGTATTGTAATGGTAACTTCTTTGGTTCATAGAATCAAAAATGACTGCTTTTGTCCCTGGCAGCTAATAATTTACTGATCAAATGCTGCATTTAAAAAGACCAGTGATTATCCTAAATTTTATATCTAAACCTTGAAATTACCAAGGTAGTTATTTTTAAGAGGCATTTGGAAAAGTCTTTGTGGTTACTAATGAGAAGCAATTATTGCAGAAAACTGATAATATCACCTAAAGCATGAGTAGCTACTAATAAGTATATTATATTGTTTAAAACTGCTCCCATAACAAAACAAGTTGACAAGTTACTTCCTGAATTCCCACATTAAAGGAGTAGTTAGCTTGTTTAAAATAGAGGTCAGAAAGTTCAACTCTAAATCCAAATTCACCATGTGTTCATTTGGTCTGTGGCAAGGTCTGCAACACACAGGAAGCCAGGCATCATGTATACCTTTAATTAGGAAACACTCTGTGTTCTATGGGCTGGTCTCCAGAGAGAGGGGCCTAAAGAATTCAAGATGACAACATTTTCTTCGTGAAAGAAAATCATGGCCGGGTGCGGTGGCTCATGCCTGTAATCCCAGCACTTTGGAAGTCCGAGGAGGCTGGATCACAAGGTCAGAAGTTCAAGACCAGCCTAGCCAAGATGGTGAAACCCCATCTCTCGTAAAAATACAAAAATTAGCCAGATGCAGTGGCAGGTGCCTGTAATCCCAGCTACTCAGGAGGCTGATGCAGGAGAATCGCTTGAACCCAGAGGTTGGAGGTTGCAGGGAGCTGTGATTCCACCATTGCACTCCAATCTGGGTAACAGAGTGACTCCATCTCAAAAAAAAAAAAAAAGAAAAAGAGAAACATTTTTCTCCCAAGTTGTTCACGATGTAACAGTTACCACAGAAAATTAAGGTCAAAAGGCCAGAGTGCAAGACCAGCCTGGAAAACACAGTGAGACTCCGTCTCTACCAAAAAAAAAATAATAGTAATAATTTAATTAGCTGAGCACAGTGGTGCATGCCCGTAGCCCCAGCTACTCAGGAGGCTGAGGCTGGAGGATTGCTTGAGCCCAGGAGGTCAAGGGGGCAGTGAGCCAAATGCACACCACTGTACTCCAGCCTGGGAGACACCACAAGACCCTGTCTCAGAAAAATTAAATTTAATTTAAAAAAAGAAAAATGTTGTTAATTTAGAACCAAAGGTAACATTTTGATGGAAAAAGAAATCAGATTAATCTGCTATATTTTATTTAATCACTTTGTTGGCATTAAGAAATACCTAAGAAAAGTCAAAGTTGTCAGTATTGAAGAAGCTTAGAGACAAATTAAAAATCACCTTATTCCTGTATGTCAGGGATATGCGAAGATAAAGGATGGGGAGGAGGGCAGAAGTATTTGCCAAAACAGATGAGCTGTTCAAGAAAGAAGAATGATTCCTTCACTCTATCTGTTCATCCCTTCCTGGCCTCAGAGAAACTCCCTGCTTTCTTACTAGTCTGGTGGAGTTTTTTGTGTATCATTTAAATGAATCCTTTCCTGTACCTCAATTTTTTAAATCACATAACTGGACATTTTACATACCTGTCTCAATAAAATATCCAAACTGATTAAGTTGTAATTTTTACTTTATGTGGCTTTCAAATGATTTTTTTGGGCAGAATTGTTCTTTAACAGAAGAAAAAATTATCACTCCTACAATAAGCTAGTTGAAAGTCTTAAAGGCAGTGAAAATTTCTAATGAAATGAGAACAAATTATATAATTTATTTGACTTTACTTGCACTTCAAAAATACTGCATGTCAGTAACTCTCTAAGTTCTGAAGGCAGTATGGGAGATTTAACTATGGATAGAACACTTTAAAAGAAAAAGATATAATGCGTCTTTGAAGGTTCCCAATTACTGTCTAAAATTGTTTTGAAGGGAGTGTATTTTCTAAATCAAAATGGAAATCAATATGAAAAACATAACTTACTATACAATTACCTATTCTGAGGACTTTTCCAAGAACACTTGTAACATATAGATAGAATCAAAGTATATTCAAACTGTAACAATACGCCAAACTACTTATAAATAAGACGCCATTTATTATATTTTTTTTGTCCTGTTTTTTCCCTTTTTGTGGAGAACAGGGTCTCGCTATATTGCCCAGGCAGGTCTCTAACTCCCGAGTTCAAGCTATCCTCCCGCCTCTGCCTCCCTAAGAGCTGGGATTACAGGTGTGAGCCACAGCGCCCAGCAATAAGACACCATTTCTAAAGTGAAGCTTTATTTGAGAACAGCTTTGACATCTGAACGTAAATACAAATATTATTTTACGTTACTTAATGGGATCAGGAAATATATTTAGATGGCTGGGATTTTTAAAGAACTTTTTGACATGAAACATAATTATGATTAGTATCCACTGATGATATATTATGCAAAACATGATTTCAAAGCTGAAACATTGTATAACTTGTTTAACATTAAGGGAATGGAAAAACACTTTCTTTTTTTGAGACAGAGTCTCACTCTGTAGCCCAGGCTGGAGTGCACTGGCATTATCTCAGCTCACTGCAACCTCTGCCTCCTGGTTCAAGCAATTCTCCTGCCTCAGCCTCCCACGTAGCAGAGATTACAGGCACATGCGACTAATTTTTGTATTTTTTAGTAGAGATGGAGTTTCACCATGTTGGCCAGGCTGGTCTCAAATTCCTGACCCCAAGTGATCCGCCCGCCTTGGCTGCCCAAAGTGTTGGGATTACAGGCATGAGCTACCACACTGAGCCTGAAATGGATAAGCAGTTTCTAAAAAGGAAACTTCAACCTACAATGGCAGAGTTTTTAACTTTTCCAGACACTCAAGACATGCAAATGCACTGCAAAAGGCAGACACACAAAGCCATCAAGAATAATGTGCCTGACCTCAGGAAAATGTGCAGTGTACATTCCACTATCTTCTTCAGACAAATTTTGTAAATTCAGCACATGAAAAGAGACTATATCAAGAGTTAGTATTTTCAAAGATGCCAGAGGTCCAGAACATTGTCATGCAAAATGATATTAGTGTGTTCTAGGATTAGAGTCCAGCTACATTCAAAACTTCCAGCCTTTTAAAAAGCCCAGTCACTAGAGGTAAATACGTTTTCATGTACAGTAAGATTAAAACCAAACAAATCCATATAAATGGTAGTGCAACCTTCTTATGACAGAAAGGATACTTCAGCTCAAATTATAATTTTAAAGTATTTCATCATATGCAAAGTGGTAAGCCACAAGTGTCTAAAAAAGAACTAGAGAACATTAAAAAGTCTAAACGAATAGGTAACACAGCCAGGTGTGGTGGCTCACACCTGTAATCCTAGCATTTAGGGAGGCTGAGCTGGGTGAATCAGTTGAGCTCAGAAGTTTGAGACCAGCCTGGGCAACATGGTGAAACCCCATCTCTACAAAAAATACAAAAATTAGCCAAGTGTGGTGGCCTGTGCCTGTACTCCCAGCTACTTGGGAGGCTGAGGCAGGAGAATTGCTTGAGCCCAGGCAGTGGATACTGAAGTGAGTCAAGATCGTGCCACTGCACTCCAGCCCGGGTGACAGAATGAGACCCTGTCTCAAAAAAACAAACAAACAAACAAACAAAAACATAAAACACAATTCACAGTGATTATCCTTGGGTAGAGAGATTAAAAGTAATTTAAAAGTAGTTTTCCTTCTTTTAGGTTTATATATTCTCATTTATTAGATTCAAACATGTGTAATACATGAGATTAAAAAGGAGCAATTGACCAGGCATGGTGGCTCACACCTGTAATCCCAGCATTTATCACCACCTGACATACCACATATATATTAGTTTATGTTTTGTCTTTGTCCTAAGACAGAGAATTTGTTTTGTTTATACCTGCATCTCAGGCATGCAGTAGGCACATACCATTTGTCATTGTTATTGCTACTATAAGTACAATATAAAGACTAGAATGAACAAATCTGTACTGATTTGTGATTTGTTCTCCAAAGAGCAGTTTTGCTTTTATAATAACTTTCTAAAATATCACTTGCTCAAAGAATTCCAGCTTCAAAATGAACAGATATCTTTTGCTTTAAAAACTGTTGCTTTAAAAAGCTTTTATTTGAAGCCCTTCAAATATAAACTTTGTCCACATTCCAAATAATACAATTTTAAATAAGTGTGACTTTTAAAAATATCTCTGCAACTTAAAGAAAAAAACTGTTGTATTGTATAAATGACATACACTGTGGCTGCTAGATTGACCATTAAAATAATTTACATCACAGACAACCATATTTTTGGCACTGCTTATTTAAGCTAATTCCAAAAATGTATATTGTGCATTCCAAAAAAAATGAATGACCAATTCTGACATTAAGGATACTACAGTAATTTGTCTTGCATTGATTTCAGTCAAAATATACATTTAAATGATTCCTCTCTGATCATTAGGCTTTCAGAATACAAATCATAACTTGTATAATTATTAGTTATACCAGCTAATATCTAAAGCAACAGCATTCTGACACCATGGGGCTGAAACACAAATTCTAATTCTCTGGTGTTAGTTCAGCACACAAAATCAGCATGCACAGGACAGTGAGAAACTAAACTGCAAGACATCGCCACCTGGCCCATTTAATGAAGTATGGCAAGTGATCAAGAAGGCTGAATGTGTAGAAGGAATAGCGAGTGATCTCTGTCACCGTCCACGCGACCAGAAAAAGCACCACACTCTCCTCATTCTGGATCTGCAGAATTACAGAGAAATCCAGTGTCGTTCAACCTTGAACTTCCTTTTCAATGAAGGTACTTACTTTACTTATGTATTGCCTTTTATTTAGAATGGAATGCTAGAGTTAGACAAATGAATACAGAAAACTTAATGCAGTCACCATTAACGTAATTATGAACTTGGAACTTAAGTATGTCCTATGCACAGGAATAGTTGACTATCGACGGGTTTTTCTTCCCCCGTCGTTCACTTCAGGCAATAACGCTATCACCTGAGGACAAAGTTACCCTGATGAAACCTAAATGAGACCAATCTGACCTTCCTACTTCTATTAATCATTGAATCACACCTGTTCTACTGTAAGACCGACGCTTGAATTGCTCACTCATGTTTGCCCCTTTTACCACTATTTTAATTTAGGGTTTTATCATCTCTCATTTGGACTACTGTAACTGTCTCCTAAATGGTCTTTCCTCTCTTTATTCTCCTCATGAATGCAAGTTTTCTTTTAAAAAATAAGTCAAAGAAGCAAATCAATAAAAAACAAATTGGAATCAGCTAAATGCTGTGATTTAAAAGTGTCACTGGTCCCACACTACTTAACAGAATAAAAGGATGAGCCCTAATACCTGCACACCATAGTCAAAGCTCTTTACAGTCCTTGCTTGGAAATCTCTCCAGCTTCATATACAATTACTCAACCCTCCTACCTACAGATTTTGTTATTTCCAGAATGTGCTCTGAACTTGTGCAATTTTACACATGCTGTTCCCGCTCATTAGGATGTTACTCTCTTATTCCATAACAAATCGTTTCTCATCTTTCAAGATTGAGCTAAAACATCTCACTCTCTAGAAAACTGTCCCCAACCCTCTTGTCTCACCCTGAGCAATTATTTGCTCACCACCCCTTTTTTTTTTTTTTTTGAGACAGAGTCTTGCTCTTCACCCAGGCTGGCATGCAGTGGCGCGATCTTGGCTCACTGCAACCTCCACCTCCCAGGTTCAAGAGATTCTCATGCCTCAGCCTCCCTAGTAGCTGGGATTACACACCTGGCTAATTTTTATATTTTTAGTAGAGACAGGGTTTCACTGTGTTGGCCAAGCTGGCCTTAAACTCCTGATCTCAAGTAATCCACCTGCCTCGGCCTCCCAAAGTGCTGGGATTACAGGCATGAGCCACCATGCCCAGCCCACCACCCTCCCTCTACTGCACTTTGTTCATATCTGTATTGTGGCATTGGCCAATCTGTACTAAAAGTCGTCTGGCTCACTCTTGTACATGTCAGCGCTCAACATCTATATCATTCCTTAAGGGGAGCCGTCTTCCACTCCCTACGTCAGACTAAGTCCCTAGGTATAGGGCAAAGCATATCAGGCTCTAGCTTCAAAACAATTAACACTTACATAACTAAATATTTGTTTAGCTTCCCTCCCAACTATAGGCTCCATCAGGTGAGAACCATGTTTGTATTATCCACAGCCATATCCCAGCACACTGTCGGGCACAGACGAGGTACACAATTAGCATCTGTGTATGATTCGACGTTAGGTGTCTCCCACTTCCAAACAGCCAGTACCCTTGACAGCTGGGATTGCCTTGTTCTTCTTTTTCTTTTTTTTTTTTTTTTTCAGACAGAATCTTGCTCTGTCACCCAGGCTGGAGTGCAGTGATGTGATGTAGGCTCCCTGCAACCTCCATCTCCTGGGTTCAAGTGATTCTCCTGCCCTCAGCCTCCCCAGTAGCTGGGGCTACGGGTACATACCACCACACCTAGCTAATTTTTATATTTTTAGTAGAGACAGGGTTTCACCATGTTGGCCAGGCAGGTCTCAAACTCCTGACCTCAAGTGATCTGCCTGGCTCAGCCTCCCAAAGTGCTGGGTTACAGGTATGAGCCACCGTGCCCAGCCCACCTTATCCATTTCTTTAAATTTAGAAATTTGCACAGCACCAGGTATACAGAATGCATTCAATAATAT
This sequence comes from Plecturocebus donacophilus, assembly GCA_004027715.1. Classification (NCBI taxonomy): domain Eukaryota; kingdom Metazoa; phylum Chordata; class Mammalia; order Primates; family Pitheciidae; genus Plecturocebus; species Plecturocebus donacophilus. The sequence continues at coordinate 53,996 of PVKP010009678.1, forward strand.
TTGTTGAATTAATGGAGTGCTGAATAGGTACCAGTGGGAAACTACTGTCAGCGAAAATTAAATAGGAACATTAAGGCAGAGATTCTCGGGAGGGTAAATGGGGCAGATGGGTCCTGTTTTCTCTTTGGAACTTGCCACTCTCAAGCCTCCCTTTACCTCCTTCTCTCCAGTGTCAAGTTAAGGTTGTCTTTCTTCTCCTTCATTCTTCAGACTTGCTGTGGTCCTAACTCAGCTATCATACTTCCTCACTGCCTGGAGGTGTCTCTCTTCTAGTCTGTGAATGCTGCCCTTCTCCTTTTAAACTAGTAGGCGAAGTTAATTAATAGTTTGCCTCTCCCGCACTGCTGTCTGCACTATCTGCACGGCAGTCGCTGGTTAGGGAACAAGCAAATCATGCAACTCGAGTGAAAGATACTAGTCAAGAGGGCTAAAGTATAAAGGGCAGAAGGTCAGTGAGCTGTCCCCACACAGACAGGAGGCCGGTGAAGCTAAGGAGCAGAGAAGATGTCGGGTGTCAGTCCCCAAGCACCTGAGATAACAAAGGCATCTTGAGAAATGGAAAGGAGGCCAGACATCTGTCCTCAAGTAAACTGGAGGCTCTAAAGGCTGTCAAGAAGGTCAGAAGAATTGACATGGGAAATGTTTCTGTCATGAGTTTTTTTGGTTTGTTTTTGTTTTTGAGACGGAGTCTCTCTGCCACCCAGGCTGGAGTGCAGTAGTGCGATCCTCCCAGGTTCAAGCGATTCTCCTGCCTCAGCCTCCCAAGTAGCTGGGACTACAGGCGCCCACCACCATGCCCGGCTAATTTTTGTGTTTTTAGATAGAGACAGGGTTTCACCATGTTGGCCAGGCTGGTCTCAAACTCTTGACCTCAGGTGATTTACCCACCTTGGCCTCCCAAAGTGATGGGATTACAGGCATGAGCCACCTCACCCAGCCCTGTCATGGGTTTAAAATGCCCAATATCTTGACATAGCAGCATAGTGTCTATCTCATCTAAAAGGTTTGAATCATTAATTAGATTCAGTAATTAGGTCTGTCTCTTGTCAAGCTTTAATAAAAATTGTTATTTTTCCTTAAGTTCATTTGCACTTTTTTGAAAATTATTTTTAACTGGTAATTAAAATTGCATATATTCATGATGTACAACATGATGTTTTGAAACGTACACACTGTGAAATTGCTAAGTCAAGCTAATGAACCTATGTATTATTTTATATACTTATGGTAAGACCACTATTCTCTTAGCAATGTTCGCATATACAATACATTGCTATTAACTGTAGTCACTACGTTGCATAATAGAGCTCTTGAACTTAATTCCTCCTAACTAAAATTTTTATCCTTTGACCCCTTCTAACTTTTAGTCTTTTCCATTTGTTCAGATCTACAGAACTGCATTTGCTTTTTATGTCTGTTGCTATAATACTTAATGCTAAATGAGAAATAATTTTTTTTTTTCTGAGATGGAGTCTCACTCTGTTGCCCAGACTGGAGTGCAGGGGCACCCTCAGCTCACTGCAACCACCACTTCCCGGGTTCAAGTGATTCTCCTGCCTCAGCCTCCCAAGTAGCTGGGACTACAGGCACCCGCCACCACGCCCAGCTAATTTTTATATTTTTAGTAGGGATGGGGTTTCACCATGTTGGCCAGGCTGGTCTCAAACACCTGACCTCAGGTGATCCACCCACCTTGGCCTCCCAAAGTGCTGGGATTACAGGCATGAGCCACTGTGCCTGGCCAAAAACAATAAATTTTATACTGACAACTTAAATTACATACCCAAAGAGGACAACTTGGATTGAAACAAAAACACTTCTATAGAAAATAACAGTTTCTGCCAGTTATTTGACAGATTCTGAATACTAATGTCAAAAACAGGAAAATATCAAAGGAGAATCTATTATAGATAGAACATGCCAGTATTTGGTTTTGCTTGTGTTTAGAAGTCATTCTGCTAAGGCACTAAATCAATGCACAACACTTAAAATTCAAACCCAACTCCTTTTTGTACAATGGTTCCACTTCCTGAAATATATAAATGTCCATATTTTAGATTCCTGTTAATGAAAAGCTCTCCTCCAGGCTCAAGTAGACAACATGTTTGCATCACTTACTGGTTTTATACTGTGAGTAATGAGCCACACCATAAAGATTCTTGAACTCACTTGGACCCCAGTCACAAGCACAGAAGTAGGTACAATTCCTTAAAAAGAAAAACAAGTCAACTATTGCCCTAAAGGCAATTTATAATAAAAGTATAAAATTAAAGCAAAAACTCACCAATTAAACAGTGAATTATCTGTAAGCAAATAAAAAAATATCATTACGTCAATAATAGAAAACATTAAGCAAACCGCTGTCAACATTGGTATTAAGCAAATCCATAGGTGGTATGTAACCAGCAAAATCATATTGATTTTGCACAACAAAAAAAAGTTCACATAGATATTACAGTAGTAGAAACATGGCATGATGGAAAACTTACCTCAAGCAAGGCAAATGTCTGGAAAAATTTAAGGGTCTTCTGAATACTTTTATATAAACCTCTGTGTGTTCCTTTTTCCATATAAAAGCGTACCATGGCAATAGCTAGAACCAACCACCTAGAAAAAACAAAAGTATTCTATAAAGTTCTTTCAAACACTGATTTGTGTGTTTACAGCAGCATTATTCAAAATAGTGAAAAGGTGAAAGCAACCCAGTGTCCATCAGTGACTGAATGGATACATGAAAGGGGGTCTATACAGACAGTGAAATATTAGCCTTAAAAGGGAAAGAAATTCTGGCCAGGCACGGTGGCTTACATCTGTAATCCCAGCACTTTGGGAGGCTTGAGGTGGAGGGATCACAAGGTCAGGAGTTCGAGACCAGCCTGACCAACACGATGAAACTGCCTCTCAACTAAAAATTAAAAAATTAGCCTGGCTTGGTGGTGCACACCTGTAATCCCAGCTACTCAGGAGGCTGAGGCAGGAGAATCACTTGAACCTGGGTGGTGGAGGTTGCAGTGAGCTGAGATCACACTGTTGCACTCCAGCCTGGGTGACAGAGTGAGACTCTGTCTCAAAAAGAAACAAAAAAGAAAAAGGAAAGAAATTCTGACATACCATGCAGCACAGCTAAACCTTGAAGACCTTATGAGATGTGAAATAAGCTAGGTAAAAAGGACTAATGCTGTATGATCTTTTCTTTCTTAAAAATTTTTTTTTCTTTGCATAATGTGTTGCTGTCATCTTTAACAAGAAGTATTGATTGATTGATTGAGACAGAGACTCACTCTGTCACCCAGGCTGGAGTGCAGTGGCACGATCTTGGCTCACTGCTGCCTTGATGTCCGAGGCTCAAGCGATCCTCCCGTCTCAGCCTTCCCTATAGCTGGGACTACAGGCATGCGCCATCACATGCAACTAATTTTTTATCTTTTTTGTAGGTATGGAGTTTCACCGTGTTGCCTAGGCTGGTTTCAAACTCCTGGGCTCAAGTGATCCATACACCTCAGCCTCCCAAAGTGCTAAGTTTACGTGGTATGAGCCACCATGCCCAGCCTGTATGATTTAGTTGATATGAGGTATACCTAGGGTAGTCGAATTCACAGAGATAGAAAATTGGATAGTGGTGGCTAGGGGCTGGGGACAGAGAGGGCAGTGAGGAGTTAGTGTTCACTGGGTGCAGTTTCAGTTTTGCAAGATGAAAAGTTACAGAGACAGAAGGAAGTAATTGTTACACAAAAATGTGAATGTACTTGATGTCACTGAACTGTACACTTTAAAAAGTTTAAGATGGGCCAGGCGCAGTGGCTCCTGGCTATAATCCCAGTGCTTTGGGAGGCTGAGGCGGGCAGATCGCCTGAGGCCAGGGGTTCAAGACCAGTCTGGCCAACACAGTGAAACCCTGTCTCTATTAAAAATACAAAAATTAGCTGGGCGTGGTGGCACATGCCTGCAGTCCCAGCTACTCAGGAGGCAGGAGAATTGCTCCAACCCAGGAGGCGGAGGTTGCAGTGAGCCGAGATCACACCACTGCACTCCAGCCTGGGTGACAGACGACATTCCATCTTGAAAAAAATATATATATGTATATATATATATATATAATAAAATAATAGAAAGGCTGAGATGGTGAATATTATGGGTGTTTTACTACAATTTTTAAAAAACACCAACCAAACTTCCTGAAAAGAAATTTTATATTAATTTATATAGTAATACGTATGTTCTATTATATAGTAATACATCTTCTATTATGCTCTCAGTTTATTATTGTTTTTAAAAACTCCACAGGAAAAAAAATGAAAAAATGACTTTTTTTGTTTTCCATTTTTTTTTAAGACAGGATCTGATTCTGTTGCTCATGCTGGAGTGCAGTGGCATAATCATAGCTCACTGCAGCCTCGAACTTCTGGGCTCAGGCAATCCTCTAGCTTTAATTTTAATTTATCCTTTAATTTTTTGTAGAGACCAAGGCTTACTATGTTGCCCAGGCTGTTCTTGAATTTCTGGTTTCAAGTGATGCTCCTGCCTCAGCCTCTCAAAGTGCCGGGATTATAGGTGTAAGCCACCACACCTGACCACAAATGGTATTTTTATATTGACTCTCTAAGAGAAGGCAAAGAACATATATAAGACCAACTACATGGAAAACAATGTCCAGGATATATTTGGTTTCAGCAAATAAACTGACAGACTGAAGAAATTAGCTTTATGCACCAAAAACAAGAATATCAAAAAACATCTAATAATTACTATAGCAGTATCTTGGAGTAAAAAGCTGTCAAAGCTGTGTGTGTATAAACATGTATTTTACACAAGTACATAGTATATAATTACATGTAGACACAATAAGTATATATAAACAGAAATCTTTATAAGAATCATCAATTAGGCCAGGCACGGTAGCTCACGCCTGTAATCTTAGCACTTTGGGAGACAGAGGTGGGTGGGTGGATCACCTGAGGTCAGGAGTTTGAGACCAGCCTGGCCAACATGATGAAACCCCATCTCTACCAAAAATACAAAAATTAGCCCGGTTTGGTGGTGGGCACCTGTAATCCCAGCTACTTGGGAGGCTGAGGCAGGAGAATCATTTGAACCCAGGAGGCAGAGGTTGCAGTGAGCTGAGATGGTACCGCTGCACTCCAGCCTGGGTGACAGAGCAAGACTCTGTCTTTAAAAAAGAAGAACAAGAAGAAAAAGCAGCCTAGGAAACATGGCAAGATCCTGTCTCTACAACAACAACAACAAAAATGTAGAGGCATGGTGGCACGTGCCTGTGTTTCCAGCTACTTGGAAGTCTAAGGTAGGAGGATCACTTGGACACAGGGGTCTGGTTGCAGTAGGCCACGTTTGTGCCACTGTAGTCCAGCCTGTGCAACAGAGACCCTGTCTCAAAAGAAAAAAAAAAAGAGAGATAAGAAAAAAATACTATATGCCATTGCTTTTAAACTTATATTTGCATATTAAATATAGCTTATGTTCTGTGAATTAATGGTACTTTAAATATAAGCTAGAGTTGTGGAGACCAACCTTTTCATTCTACTTGTTACTCTTCTTAAAGTCGTTACTTTTTTTCCAGTTTCCCTTGCAATTACAAAAGCACGTTTAAGAAACTTGCCTCATCTGCAGCTTTCTAAAAGCTCTAAAAACTCACCCAGGGAACTGAGGAGCTACCCTAGTCTTTTAGATAGTCTCCAAAGAGTCTAGTAAGTGGATTTATAAAACATAAAATTATCATGCAGTTTCAACTTTTTTAACCAAACAGTACTCATAGAGTGGACAAATGGCTTGAAAAGATTCCTGCAAAGAATCTACTAACAGAATATGATGAAAACACATGCTCAAGAGAATAATACCATGGCAGAATGACACTTCTATTCCTAGAACATAAGGTAAAAGCAATGCCTTGCTTATCAGATTGGCAAGAAGTCAAGTATCTGCAATGACCACAAGGACCTTTGAAATGCAGACATATTCATGATAATAACAATGACAATAGTAAGTGTACTGTCAGAGTGCTTTCTATGTCCCAGACACTGTTTTCAATGCATAACATATTAACCTCAAATCCCCACAATAACCCTGTGAGGCAAGGGTCTTCTGTTATCTTATGTCACTACTGAGGCAATAGACAGAGAGGGTCACAAAGCCACCACTAAGCTCAGAGTATGTACTCTTAAGCCACTATGCTCTATCGGTCTGGCTCGAATATATCCTATGCCCTAAGATACTAGCTGATCATAGCAATTCATATTTACATTATAAATATATTTTTAAAGTTACATGGAGAGTCTATTCTCAAATATTTTAATTGATAGTAGCATACTATCCAAAAAGTTTGAAGGCTATCTTCCAGAGACATTCAGTTACTTACCCTGAGTCTTAGAGTAAGTTAATCATTGATTCTGAAATAGAACCTCTGCAGTCTCTAGACCCCCTAGTCCTGACCCCTTTCCACTCTGCTCCAGCTTCACTGTGGCTGTAACTGATGGATTCATCTCATGTGAGAGCCAACCCTGAATTCAGTGCTGGACTGATCCTACAGCACTATTTTTGAATCATCCTTTATGTACCTTCCATAACTAACGTGTTACAACTTCATTATCTTCACTTCCAAGTCCCCATATTTCTTCTACTAAGAAAACAAAAAGTTTATTAAGATATTTTCATTCACATTTTCTATACACGTGTCTTTTATAGGTGAACCCAAATCAGATGTCCACAAAAGATAAGTTTGAGATGCAGTTATTAACGTACCAAAGGAGTCATTTGAATGGGACTTTACATTTTTAAACAGCATTGTATAAAATTATCCATGCGTTAACATTATAACAAATTCTACTGTTGTTCCATAGGTGGCAGTATTGTACCACCTAGTATAGTATAATGATCATGCCACTCACTAAACTGTGGGAAATAAAAGCAATTGACAGGCTTAGGGGTTTGAAAGGACCATCGAAACATCTATTCTAACCTCTTGTCTGTTTTTCTATAAATAAGGCCAGGAGCCAACTGGCTCAGGGTTCACTTCCTAAACCCTCCATCACAAGGGGTGACAATCAGAGTCTCTCTAAGGGCCCTATATTGAACTAGTTTTGAACTTCGTTCATCTACCAGTTTAGTTTAGTAACTATAATAAAACCAACAGAAAATATTTCAAAAGCAATTGGAATTTCTGCAGTTTGTGTGTGTGTGTGTGTGTGTGTGTGTGTGTGTGTGTGTGTGTGTGTGTATACATACATACATATTTTTTTGAGATACATTCTCGCTCTGTCCCCAAGGCTGGAGTGCAATGGTGTGCCCATGGCTCATAGCAGCCTTGAGCTCCCAGGCTTCAGCACTCTTCCCACCTCAGCCTCCCAAGTAGCTGGGACCATAGGGATGTACCACCACACCTGGCTCATTATTGTTCCTGCTGTTGTGGGGTTTTCTTCGGTAGAGGTGGGGTCTCCCTATGTTGCCCAGGCTAATTTTGAACTCCTGGACTCAAGCCATCTGCCTGCTTCAGTCTCCCAAAATAATGGGATTACAAGTCACTGCACCTGGCCAGACTCTTTTGTGATGCTAGCAGTTACTGATGATCATTGCCTAGATCCATTATCTCAATAGTTATTGAAAAACAATATTCTAACTTGCTATTTCTTTTGTTTACCTTTTTTAGCCATTCGGATGCTTGTACCAAAGATAGTCAACTTTCTTTTTATTTTATTTATTTTATTTTTATTTTTAAAAGACAGGGTTTCACCATGTTGGTCAGGCTGGTCTTGAACTCCCGACCTCAGGTGATCTGCTCGCCTTGGCCTCCAAAGTGCTTGGATTACAGGTGTGAGCCACTGCACCTGGCCCGATAGTCAACTTTCACATACACTCCATACTTTCTTTTTTTCTTTTTTGAGGTGGAGTCTCGATCTGTTGCCTAGTCTGATGTGATTTTGCCTCACTGCAACCTCAACCTCCCAGGTTCAAGTGATTCTCATGCCTCAGCCTCCCAAGTGGCTGGGATTATAGGTGCTCACCACCACACCCAGCTAATTTTTGTATATTTAGTAGAGACAGCGTTTCACCATTTTGGTCAGGCTGGTCTTGAACTCCTAACCTCAAGTGATCTGCCTGCCTCGCTTAGCCTCCCAAAGTGCTGGGATTACAGGTGTAAGCCACTGTGTGTGGCCCATACTTTTATACATTGCTCATTGACTCCTCTAAGCTGCCTTTTCTAGACAGAAGTTATACTTTTGTTTAGCAGCCAACATGTGAGTACTTCAACAGACTGTATACTGGTACTCATGCCAATAGCGAGTCGAGCTGAAAAATTCATAAAAGAAAAAAAGCCCAAGAAACAATTTCACAAAGATTAAAACACCTGCTCTTTGAAAGTCACTGTTAAGATAATAAAAAGTCAAGGCAAAACTGGAAGAAAATATTTGCAAATCACATACCTGCAAAAGAACTTGTATCCAGATTGTATAAGGAAATTTCAAAATTCAACAATAGGAAATCAAACAGCCCAAAAAATGGGCAAAAGATTTGAACAGACCCTACCCAAGAAGATACAAGACTGGCAAGTGACGCACATGAAAAGATACTCAGTATTATTAGTTACTAGGGAAACAAAATCAAAATCCCAGTGAGAGAACACAATACCCTTATCAGAATGTCTAAAATTACAATGAATGACCACACCAAGTGTTGGCGAGGTTGTGCACCAATGGGAAGTCCCATTCATTGTCAGTGGGAAGATAAAAGCACACAACCACTTCGGAAATCAGTTTGGAGGTTTCATAAGAAATTACACTTTGGGAGGCCGAGGCGGGTGAATCACTTGAGGTCAGGAGTTTGATGCCAGACTGGCCAACATGGTGAAACCCCATCTCTACAAAAAATACAAAAAAACTGGCCAGGCATGGTGGCTCACGCCTGTAATCCCAGCACTTTGGGAGTCCAAGGTGGGTGGATCATGAGGTCAAAAGATGGAGACCGTCCTCACCAACGTGGTGAAACCCTGTCTCTATTAAAAATAAAAAAATTAGCTGGGCGTTGTGGTGTGCACCTGTAGTCACAGTTACTTGGGAGGCAGGAGAATCACTTGACCCCAGGAGGCAGAGGCTGTAGTGAGCAGAGTTCGCTTCACTGCACTTCAGCCTGGTGACGGGGCAAGCCTCCATTTCAAAGAAAAAAAAAAATTAACCAGGCTTGGTGGCGCACGCCTGTAGTCCCAGCCACTCGGGAAGCGGAGGAAGGAGAATCGCCTAAACCTGGAGGGCAGAGGTTGCAGACAGCCAAGATAGCACCACTGCACTCCGGCGTGGGTGGCACAGTAAGACTCCAACTCAAAAAAAAAAAAAAAGAAATTGACGACGCTATGACCCAGCCCCTCCACGTTTAGGTATTTACCCAAGTAAAATAAAAGCCTGTGTTCATACACAGACATGTATATGCATGTTCATAGCTTGATTTGTAATAGCAAAAACTGAAGAGAACCCAAATGTCCATCAACAAATGAATGAATGAACAACTTGTGGTAGATCCATTCCCTGGATCTGTCCTCAGGAATAAAATAGATTCTACTTAGCAGTAAAAGATATGGCTCTTAATTCACATTCTAGGAAATGAACCCTGGTTTTCTTGTTATATTAAATCATAATGAGTATATGGTGAAAATATCTTACTTTCTCTTTCTGCAAGAAGTGCAATTTTAGGCCAGGCATAGTGGCTCACACCTGTAATTTCAGGATTTTGGGAGGCCAAAGGGGGTGAAATGCTTGGGCCCGGGAGTTTAAGACCAGCCTGGGCAACATGGCAAGACTTTGTCTGTACAAAAAATTTAAAAATTAGCCAGGTGTGGTAGCACATGCCTGTAGTCCCAGCTGCTCGGGAGGGTGAGGAAGGAGGATCACCTGAGCCTGGGAGGCTGAGGTTACAGCAGGCTGCGCTCACACCACTGCACTCCAGAGCCAGACTCTGTCTCAAAAAAAAAAAAAAAAAAAATTTTTAAATAAGCCACTAGGAATAAAAAAGAACATTTGTAAACATCCACTGAGTATCAGGCATCCTGCTAAGAACTTCGTATCCATTATCTCTTTATTCCTTTTTAAATCTAGCTAAGTAGTTGTGCTGTTCCAACTTTATGGATGAGAAAACTAAGAGTCAGAGAGGTTAAGTAGCTTATATGAGGTTACCCAGCTACAAAACAATGAGACACATGCTTTATATAACACCTATTAAAATCTAAGCATGTTAGCAAAGCATCTCAGGCCCAATGCAATGGCCCAAGTTACCTGTCCACCTTCACTTCTCATTCTACACTTCATGCCCTCTTCTTTTTTGTGAGACGAGTGTTTCTCTGTCACCAGGCTGGAGTACAGTGGCACAATCTCAGCTCACTGCAAACTCTGCCTCCTGGGTTCAAACGACGCTCCTGCCTCAGCCTCCCGAATAGCCAGGACTACAGGTGCCCGCCACCACACCTGGCTAACTTTTGTCTTTTTCATAGAGATGGGATTTCACCATGTTAGCCAGGATGGCCTCAATCTCTTGACCTCGTGATCTGCCCATCTCGGCCTCCAAGAGTGCTGTGATTACAGGCATGAGCCACCATGCTCGGCCCTGGCTCTCTTCTTGATGCCTCAACAGATGTCTTGCAATTTCAGATCTCCATACTTCATTCATGCTGTTTCTTCACACATGCCTACTAAGTCCTGTTCACCCTTTAGTTTAAATGCTGTGATCTCCCACAGAAAACCTCTGATTCTCCCTGTGTCCTCTGACACATCTGCTGAGCACTTATCTCCTTATTTTATTGCAGTTGTTGTATACATATTAATGCCCCAGGTTACACTGCTTCAAGGACAGAGGCCTAAAGTATTTGGAGGACAATGCATTTACATACACGGGCTCAAAAAAATTTGTTGGAAAGAAAAAGAGAGTGAGGGAGAGAAATGCTCACTTCCCTGTTATGAGCAAGTGCCATATAAATCCTTACATCTGCCAGGCATGGTAGCACTCACCTGTAATTCCAGCTACTCAGGAGGCTAAGACAGGAAGCTCAGTTGAGCCCAGGAGTTTGAGACCAGCCTAGGCAACAAAGTTAGATCCCATCTCAAAAAAAAAAAAAACCCAAAAAATCCTGCCGAGCCTGGTGGTTAAAGCCTATAATCCCAGCGTTTTGGGGGGCTGAGGACAGTGGATCACTGGAGGTCAGGAGTTCAAGACCAGCCTGGCTAACATGTTAAAACCTCATCTCTACTAAAAATACAAAAATTATCCAGGTGTGGTGGTGCACGCTTGTAATCCCAGCTACTTGGGAGGCTGAGGCAAGAGAATCTCTTGAGTCCAGAAGGCAAAGGTTGCAGTGAGCAGAGATCCTGCCATTGCACTCCAGCCTGTGCAGCAAGAGTGAAACTCCATCTCAAAAAAAAAAAAAAAACCCTTCCATCCTTTAAAGGTATAATTCTACTTCTGGGAATGTATTACACTAAGCCACTAATTGAATAGAAACATATAAAAGCAAAATGTCATTAGAGGCATGATTTAATCCATTACTGTATATTCTACACATTCTTATGCAACCATCAAAAAGTGTAATTATGAAAACCTGACACTATTAAGTGAAAATGGAAAAATATACAATAGAGAAGATATTGTAACAACAATGCTGTAATACATTCATTCGTTCATTCCTTGAAATGTTTATTGAGTAAGGCATGGAGTTTACACTCTAATGAGGATGACAGACAATAAGCATTATGAATAAGTAAAATGTATTGTACAGTCATATGAAAGAAGGTGGGATGGAGAAAAATAAACAGGCAAGGGAGATAAGGAGTATGTGTTTCACTATTCAAATTAAGATGGCCAGGTAAGGCTTCCTTGAGAATGAAGTTTTGAGTAAAAACTTGGAAGATGTGAGATATTCATAAGAAACATAAAAAGGAAAGTTTATGATGGGCTTATCTGTTTTTTACATTTATGTAAAATTTTATAACATTCCTTAAATATTGTTCTCTTGCTTTACAATTTCAGGTGTGTGTGTTTTGGTTTTGAGATGGGGTCTCGCTATGCTACCCAGGCTGGTCTTCAACTATTGGGCTTAAGCCATCCTCATGCCTCAGTCTCCTGAGTAGCTGGGATTACAGGCACATACCACTGCCCCCAGCTTGCTTTGAAAATTATTACAAAAAAAATTAATAAACATTCCAAAGTTATGCTAAAAGAGAAATAAGTTAAATGAACGAAGAGAACCTCCACTAAACCTCTGCTATCCACCCCATGAAACAGATTCTTTTCTTGTCCCAGTTTCAACACTACAACTTCTCTAATCTTATTTACCACTATTCTTCAACAGCATCCTCCAGTTCAATCAAGAGAATACACCAGGCTTGTATATCATGTCTAGCATTTATATCACCTGAAATGTCTACTATGTATGCGGATCTTATTCCGTCTTCAAATCTCAACACCTCTAGAAAGCCTGCGAAGAGTTAGTTACAGAGATTATTCCATTTCAGTGTCCCTTGCCCCATAAAAACAACAGGGAAACTTCTCAATAGAGGCAGAGAGAGACAAGTTTAGAATAAGCCCTGATCTGCTGGGGAAGGGTCAGAGGGACAAGAATGGAGAGAACATTTAATTCTGCTCCAGGTAAGACAGGAGACCTGGAGAACTTCGAAGAGGTAGATTTGATTAGAAGTCATGGGAATAATAATAGAACATTATTTAAAAAAAGTGAAAAACCTGGGAGAGAGATCCAAGATGGCCACGTAGCAGCAGCTCAGGATTGTAGCTCCCAGTGAAAGCTCAGAGAGCGAGTGGATGCTGCAATTGCAGACGAATTTTTGATGCCCACAGTCTGGGAGATTGCCGGTGAAGGAGCCACCCAGGTCGCCAGCGTGACTCTTTTGGCCGGCGCAGCGCTTCTCATTGTGGAGTGTACGGGACTGGGTGCCCAAAGGCTCCGCTGGTCCCATCCCCACAAGGAGAACAGCAATTGGAAGCGCTGAGGAGAGAGCGAGCACAGCTGAACCCGGGAAGGCCCAGCTCTATGGGGAAGGGGCGCCCCCCGAAGGAAAACTAAGAAACAGAAAAAACTTCATCACCAACAAGCCGGACGTCCACTCAGAGACCCAATCTGAAAGTCGGCAATTACAAAGGCGACAGGTGGGTAAATCCACAAAAATGGGAAGAAACCAGTGCAAAAAGGCTGAGAACACCCGAAATCAGAATGCCTCTCCTCCTACAGGGGATCGCAGCTCCTCATCAGCAAGAGAACAAGGCCTGACGGAGGATGAGTGTGATGAACTCACAGAATCAGGCTTCAGAAGGTGGATAATAAGAAACTTCTGTGAGCTAAAAGAACATGTT